>PNEQ01000644.1:6376-53161 GCA_003012365.1 Medauroidea extradentata | reverse complement strand
AAATGTTTATTTGAAATGTATGTATTATAGATAGCGCCACAATCTGTGTGGTTGAAGTGTATCCTCTATGGTGTACAGAGATGTTGCATAGAATGAATAAAGCCAATCAGTCTCTATGGTCAGTCTGGTTGCGAATGTCAAAGCGAGATGATGTCTTTCTTTTCTTTCTGCTGCTAGCCACAAGTGCCCAGTTCAACAAAAACTTACTATGTAGGCCTAATCGACTGACTCACGTAAAATCGACAGCAGAGTATAAACTTTAAATCACCAATGATAACTGTTGGAACGTTTTCTTAGATTATCCGTTTCCTGACTTGCAAGCTTATTTACATAACCCAAAATAAGTCCTCACACACACACACACACACAGACACGTACAAATTATTTTCAAGGCACGTCACCTTTACAAATAGTCTGCTTCCTTACATGCCACGACTACGGTGGTGAAAAATTGACACCTATTTAGGAATTACAGAAAATTATCTTGATTTGAGCAAGTTAAAAATGTTACTAAGCGATTATTGTGGACACACGCCATTGTAGTGCTAATATTCCGTCCAAGAAAACCAAGATTGTGGCAAGAAAATCAATTAAAGAAAACCAAACGAAGCTAAGATGTAGACAACGCATAGGAAATAAAATAAAACTAAAAATACTGACGAAATATGTTAAGGAACAAAAATTAATGAAAAATAAATATTCAAAGCGGACGACTGGAACACTCAATCTGAACTGTTCATCAAAATTCGATGAGATTTGTTTGCTGAGTAGATATTTTATCAGCGGACATTTATTTATATAGCTTCACTTTCTAGTAAAAATCTTAAATACTGTTTTTGGAAAAATAAGGGCTAGAAACCACAAAATATACAAAAATGGAAAATTGCCATTTTTATAACAGAATTACACAAATACTCGCGTTTTGATTTCATAAATAATTTTACTATCCAAAAATCTCTGCGAGAGGTTTACGGATGTTAAAATTATTTTGAAACGAAAATGCGAGTATTATTTAAATTCGGTTATTATAGAGGCCTAGATATTGTCATACGGTCATGTAAGAACTAAAAAAACCGCGCTTGTAGACGCAGACTCTCCTGCCGAGTTAACAAAGCTCTGGTCAGTAGCCCCGGCGCGGCCGATACCTGGGCACTGAGTTTCACAACCTAATGTCCCTTGTTGCCAGGTGAAAAACTGTTTCTCTTCCTAGGAGATGAGACTGACCGCGGAAATCAGGCAACTTCCCAGAATCGGTCAGCGCACCCAACACAAAGGCGAGCGTTCATTGCGAAATAACCAGACCCCCGATTTCCCACAGCAGAGCCAACGACTTTACTACACGCCAACCACGATTAAATAAATTTAAAAAAATTCAAAACATGACAATATCAATAGCTAAATTAAAGTAAGCAACATAAAAGCTATTTTCCAATTTTATGAAACTGAAACTTTCAGAAACTATCAATGTTAGTATCATTATGTTACTATCCACAAAACATAAACAAATCACTAGCATAAACAAAAGTAGTGACTGCATGTATGTTCTGGCCCCACAGGAAGCAAAACCGGCACAACCAGCATTTGATTAACATGCCCTCCCCCTTTTCGGGTAGAGCAAGGGCTCTTACTGGCCTAGAGGATCACTAGGGGGCATGTCCTATGTTGTGGTTGGTCAAGACGTTTTATTTTCCTGGTCTGTGATTGGCTAAGACGTTTGTGGAGGGTGATATCTCCGCCCTGTATGTGGGTGAGGGGCACAGGGGAGGCTGTATACAGAGGGGCTGACGACCTTTTGGAGGAAATAGTGTCTAAATGCCATGTGGGTATTGATTGGTATGAGCAAGGGAGGGTTGTGGGGAGGGGTGGAGGAGTCTACAAGATTCATAGCATCTTGCATACATCTTCAAGACATTTTGAAGAAATCTTCAAGACGTTACAAGAAAAAAATAAGGATTGTGCTAGAAGGCTTATCACATACTTGTGATGAAGCATCTCCTTGAGACGTCTACAACTCCCACAGTCCTAATGTCTGTAAGACATCTCTCAAGATGCATAGCATCACCTTGAGACATCTACAACTCACACCCCATCTCCTTAAGAAGACTACAAGACGTCTTCAAGACATCTTGAAGAAATATTCAAGATGTTACAAGAAAAAAATAGGATTGTGCTAGAAGGCTTATCACATACTTGTGATGAAGCATCTCCTTGAGACATCTACAACTCACACCCCATCTCCTTAAGAAGACTGCAAGATGTCTTCAAGGCGTATAGCATCTCCTTAAGACGTCTACAACTCCCACAGTCCCATTGTCTGTAAGACATATCTCAAGATGCGTAGCATCTCCTTGAAATGTCTACAACTCCTACACTCCTAATGTCTGTAAGACGTCCTCAAAGATGCATAGCATCTCCTTGTGGCATCCACAACTCACACCCCATCTCCTTAAGAAGACTGCAAGACGTCTTCAAGACATCTTGAAGAAATCTTCAAGACATTACAAGAAAAAAATTAAGGATTGTGCTAGAAGGCTTATCACATACTTGTGATGAAGCATCTCCTTGAGATGTCTACAACTCCCATAGTCCTAATGTCTGTAAGACATATCTCAAGATGCATAGCATCTCCTTGAGACATCTACAGCTCACACCCCATCTCATTAAGAAGACTGCAAGATGTCTTCAAGACGTATCGTAGATCCTTGAGACATCTTCAAGACATCTTGAAGATGTCTTCAAGAAAAATTAAGATGAGGCTAGAGAGAGTGTGTGTGTTGCAACACGTATGACATCCTCCAACATTTTGTGTATCACAGTCTTGTGATACCCCCTCCAACACTTACCTCCAGCAGTAGCAACAGCAGCACCACCTCCTTCCAACACGGTGACTACTCGAATGAAGAGGGGTGACAGGCTTTACTAGTATAAAACCCTACCTCCCCTCCATTCTTACCCCTCAATTCATACCCCTCCATTTCTCCAACACTATATGTCGATGCTCAGCAGCAATTGCTACTCATTTGGCTGCCATCTTCCGAGGTGAGTACATGACTCTCTTACACAGTCTACACCATCAACACTGCAGTTTGTTTGTTAAATCATATGTCATGATCACTACACCTTCACACGACATACACTCAAGTATCCATACATACATACTTTGCTGTAAACTCTGTAGTACAGTTATTAACAATTGATTCATTATCAAATTCGTAATGCGAGGTATCCTAGTGCGCGACGACGCCCCACAGCTCGTTGTACAAATACCCCACTATTCTAGCATGCGGAAAATAGCACCCAGGAAGTATATTGTTACAAGTAACGAAAAAGGTAAATTATAGTATACCCATAAATAATCACCATGCAAAATTAAAATATACGTTCGTTAAAAAATATATCTAGTTATGTACATGAGGTAGACATACTGTATGAAAGCCTCTGCCACGACACATCGCCGCGAGAATATGTACGTCATACACGTCAAATCACTATATTACTTAATGTACAACTCAAAACCAGTAGTAACCCGAAGCATTCTGCAATGTAAAAAAATAATTATTAAATATAAAACACTGACACACTACTTAAACAAGCTCTGCACGTAAATATCACTCCAAGTAAACTTACACCTTCATATGAATGCTAGTTCTAGTCTTAAATTACTCCATCAGGAAGGACAAGTATGTTAAACCAGCCGCAACAGCATTAAAATACAATATGTTTGTGTACCAGCTGCAGGTTTTTCACGACTAAAAAAAGTTTTCACATAATTCTGTGTGCAAATTGAAAATTTCACGGCGTGCCAATTTCAAGCAATATCTCAAATAGAGATACTAGAAAATCGCGAAAATGTTTAAAATAGTCTCCAATAAACTGTATTATATTAGCCGTGACACGTGTGAACATAGTTTTGGGACAAATCACTCACGCTGTGTCTAAGCTGTGCAGTTCTAACTGGGACGGTTGTAGAGAGAAAAAATGCTACAAGAAAACGATAGCCAATGTTGATACAAAACATTCAGTGTTATATACATCACGTTGGAGCCTAGTAAATACTCAACTATTTCCGCGATTTTACAGTTTCTCTTAACTATCGATGGTTAGCTTTAAAGCATTAGAGTGAATTTTGTATTCATTTTTCCTCTGGGGACAGACTAAACAAAATTTGCAGTACATGTGAATTTTTAATGCATGTGGTATTACAAAATGCAATTAAAAACAAATGGGACAACATAAGAATATGCTCAATTTAGGTCAAATTTCAATCTAGGTAGGATCATTACACATACAATTAATTGTAATTTTTGCAGTGGCTGTAACATGACAAAAAAATGGGAAGTTAACAAAGGCAACATTTGGTTTGTAATGTACTGGATATTAGAAAAATAGGCCATTAGTCAATGTTGTCATGCACGTATCATTAGCCATTTAATTAGGCTACTTCTTTGACAGGGTACACTACGAAGAAGAATTATAATACTGACAAATAAAAGTGATTTTATTGATTGTCTAGCATTTATATTAAAAGATAATGACTTGAGAACACATCAGTAACAGCAACTCAACCATACAGACCACAATCTTTAACCACATACTGTATTTTGAAATTTACAAATGACAATGAATGCCGATTAACACTATTTATTTATTGTTGGTCACTAATCCCATTACCTCACATTAAACAGCCAGTATTTAATCAAGTTGTTATTTAAAATTTACTGTCAGAGATAGACTTTCAAGGACACTTCGTAAAATACAAGTGATAACTACTGAATC
The DNA here is from genome assembly GCA_003012365.1 of Medauroidea extradentata. Taxonomy (NCBI): domain Eukaryota; kingdom Metazoa; phylum Arthropoda; class Insecta; order Phasmatodea; family Phasmatidae; genus Medauroidea; species Medauroidea extradentata. The sequence continues at coordinate 48,385 of PNEQ01000644.1, read as the reverse complement.
TGCAAGAAGTAACAAGCGCATTTTTTATTCCAAAAGCTTCAATATTCGTGTTTAAGCCAGCAGCTAATGAAAGTTACTGGAGTTACAACCCAAAAAATATTGTAAAAATTTGTAAACCTTCGATGAACAATTAACAGCAGATGCATTTTGTAATAGTCAGTATAGCACCAATTTCTGCCGTTTTTCTTTTTGTTAAGCAGCAATGACAATTACAAACTATTTGCACCGAAGCATTCTTAGAAATGTTTTATTTCACTAAATAAAAAAATTGTTTCTGCAAAATTGATCTTAGCTAAGCATGTGTATAAGTCTTTGTTGTCTGCAGATAATTTGCTGAGCTCGTTTAAGCTTGTGCCGCAAGGAACTAATTTCGGTCTATCTAAGTTTTAGGATCCTCACATCAGGAAGCATTTCTGAAACAAAATGAACTTTTTAATCAACTAATTAACATACAAATGGCATGTAAAAATATAAAAACTTTTTAATTAAATTTAATTTTCAATTATTTTACTCCCCCTCATAAGCTATAATAATTAACTTAGACATGTTTAACAAGTAGGTATTGTTGATCTCATATCTCAAGATTCTTTAATAAATGTTGTAGTTTTTATTATGTAATAAAGTACAACATAATATCATCAGTATTACTATACCTACTGAAAAATTATAAGTTCCAAATTTTGTTAGCAATAATGCAGTAAAATTAAATGTGAGGTTTACCATTTGTCAATGACGATATGGTAATATTTTCTAGCAGTACAGCTACCTGGTGGGCACTAAATTACACATTCATGAGCTATTATGGTGTTCTACGTAAGCAAATGATCTCTACTAAATGGCATTCTTAAGGTTGAACTAATAACGTTTCACAAATATATAAACTTATTCAGCAAAGGAGAACACCCGTGATTCGACAGCTGAACTTTAAAGTGGCAGAAGAAATACTCCTTGAACCATGTCCGTAGAAGAACAGGTCTGGACACTCGCCTGGAAACTTGACCTCTTGTTGTTTGGCTGCAGTTCAAGTTACCGAGTGTGTTGTGCGTCTTTGGCGCTGCAATAAGGGCGGTCGGGCTCAAAATCTCCGCCCACTTTTTTCCAGTGTTTACATTATAAAGTAAATAAATATTGCTGGAGCCATGTTTTAGGATTTTGGGCAGAGGAAGTATTTCATAAATTTATATAAAAAAAAATACGTTTTGATAAGTTGTTTGTCTTTGTAACGTAAACAATGGAAAAAAAAGTGGGAGGGAAGTGGGCGGAGTTTGGACCCGACCACCCTGATTGCAGCGCCCAAGACGCACAACACTTTCGGTAACTTGGTGAACTGTAGCCAAACAACAAGGGGGTCAAGTTTCCAGGCGAGTGTAAAGACCTGTTATTCTAAGACCGTGCCTTGAACATATCGATTATATCTCTAGCACACAATTATATATGAAATCCATACTTTCACGTGCAGCATTTGGCAACCCTGGCAGTGTCGCTGTTACTAAGCAAAAGAGGTTTGTCTGATTACCCGCGCTGTTTCCAAGAATAATTAGCATTCCTAGTACGAGAGAGAGAGAGAGAGAGAGAGAGAGAGAGAGAGAGAGGTGTCTGAACGAAGTTAGGCTCTAGGTATGATGGGAGGGTATCGAAGGGTGTTAGCAAAACAATGAAAAAAAAAAAATTGTATTACAATGGTACGACCAATTTTAAGAGTATGCGGCAGCAGAGTGGAACCAGTATGTGGAAATGGAGAGATAGTGAGAGATTTTTGGTCAGCGCTTTAACATCGATGTCTTTAGCGCTGGTGAGGTGACATGAGGTAAGAATGGAGCAGCACCGGAATGAAAGGACGGGAAAAACGGGAGATCCCCGAGAAAACGCGCCGACCAACGGCATAGTCTGGCACGATTCCCACATTCGAAAATCCAGGGACCGTCCCCGCCGAGAATCGAACCCGGATCGCCTTGGTGGGAGGCGAATGGTCTGACCATACGGCGACCGCGACTCCTAAGTGGAAATGGAGGTGCAAGAGCTGGAGAAGGTGCAAAGACGGGCAGCAAGGAGAGTGAAGGCTAAACGTAGAAGGTAAGAGCAGGCTGGTGAGAACAAAGGGAGTTTTCAACCATATGTGATGTACAAGGAACTGGGGTGGAGTTGATTGATTGAAAGGAGAATAATGGAAAGGCTGGTTAGGACGTACAAGGCGGTGAATTGAGAGGGAGGCTACGGTAAGTTAGGCTGCCTGTTAGCTAAGGTAGAATATAGAGAAATATAGAATAACAGCGAGAAGACCCAGGTGACGAGGAGCAGAACAGAGGGAGTAGGCAGTCAACGATTATGAGATCGGAGTGGAATTTACTTTCGGTGGAGTTGGTGGCGATGAGAGGGGATGGAAAGTTTAGGAGGGGTATAGTGGACGAATGAGGGAGAGGTTATAGCTTGCCAACAGGCAGTTGCAAAATTACAAGTGAAATAATAACGTTCATAAAATTAAAATTAATTCATTTAAATTCGCCTTTTCAAAATTATTTATAGACCTAATTTAATATGTATGTTGTTGGTATTCAGAGGCTTACAAATGAATTAAATAACTATCAGACAAACAGATAAGAAACAGGCACTTTTAGTACCGGTACGATCCATGTAAAAATTATATTCGTGTTAATTGATTAGCTTTTGAGAAAACGGATAATGTGAATTTAGGATTTCTCTTAAATAATATACTTTCAAAGCAACAGTTTGCTGGGGAATCCATGTTAGGGATTTTGCTGATTATTTAATCATAAATCACACCAAGAGTTACCTTTGAATAACTGTGGCATACATTTAGCAGTGGTAACTGTCTTACCCATCTTACGGTTATCTTTACGAATCACGAAAGATTGCGATTTCCTGTACCAGTTATGAATTTCTGAACATTTCATATTACTTTTTTGGTTCATTAAAAGTGTTTGAATTGTTTTATCCAAATAGAGTCGGAACCGTGCGTGCGGCATTTCAGACATCTTGAAGTAATTTTTTTTATAACACAGCAGCAGAACATGTGTAAGAATTTAATTTTAATGGAAGTGAGGGTATACATGTTTTCAATACATCACTCACTGAATATTACAATTCGATGTATTTATCTGTTAGAATTCTCTGAATAAAAATAACTCTGTTGTGACTAGTGGATATGTTGTAATGGGAACACTTTCGACTAAACTATATTCTAGGACCCATGTAGTGTAACACGGTAAACGTAATAAATAAACTACAGCAATTATATTTACGTCTTTACAATATGTGCGATAATTTACTCTAACATATAAAAAAGGATCACTAATTACAAATTACACACCTGCTAGGCAAAATATTCTCCAGAAGTAGTTTACGTTCTTCCACTAATTGATGTGTAGGACCAAATTACTAACATTTTTCTAACTCTTTAAAACATTTTTAGATTATATTGCTATTTCAACAGACAATGAACAATATTGCATTGCTTTTTCATAAATTTCGAAGAGTTAAATAAAAATACGGTATAAATAGGCTACTTGTCTTTATTGCCGTACCACGCACGTTTACAAAACGCAAACATTTGTGACGAGAGAGTAAAGTGTTGATTGTTCGGAAATATTTAGGCAATTGTTCGGGATTTGTTGGCGTGTACCCCGAGCGTTGTGAAAAGTAGGCTACCCAGGACCACGACCGTAGAAGAACAGGTCTGGACACTCGCTTGGAAACTTGACCCCCTTGTTGTTTGGCTGCAGTTCACCAAGTTACCGAGTGTTTTGTGCGTCTTTGGCGCTGCATCAGGGCGTTCGGGCTCAAACTCCGCCCACTACCTTCCCACTTTTTTCAGTGTTTACATTATTAAGATAAACAATTTATCAAAACATATTTTTTTATCAATTTATGAAATACTTCCTTTGCTCACAATCCTAAAGCATGGCTCCAGCCATCTTTATTTACTTTGTAATGTAAACACTGGTAAAACGTGTATTTACTTTATAATGTAAACACTGGAAAAAGTCGGGGAGTTTGAGCCCGACCGCCCTGATTGCAGCGCCAAAGACGCACAGCACTCTCGATAACTTGGTGAACTGCAGCCAAACAACAATGGGGTCAAGCAAAATACATTGGTAGATAGGCGAGTTTCCAAACCTATACTTCTACGACTATGCCCAGGACTTACTGTAAATCGTGGTTAGGACGACCAAGTGAAATATTTATCTTCTAACTTGTACAATAAAGTTGGTAGCATACAGTAAATAAAGTTGGCAGTAACATAGAATGCACTTAGTGATTCTGGTAAACAAATGGGATTAGATTCTCTGTTCATGACACCAAGTTGCAACTATACTCATGTATGCTCGTTGGTTGTTTACATAATACAGAACATGGAGAAATGAAAACTCAAGTTTCAAAATGTTTTGTAAAAGTGTGCGAACGTGAAACAACGCATACACAATGGGTAAGACAATTTTTATTTTAGAATAAATAATACGGTAGCTAATTTTTCTTCAACTCAAGAGTTATTTGGACCTGAACTATATTTTCGTTAGAGGCTTGAAAACGGGAAAGGCGATAAGTCGACTCCAATTCCCCTCTACGCGCAGAGTACTAGCGAGCAATGTTTTCGTAGAAAGTGTTTTTCAATTAAACTTCAAGCGGTGACTGTCATTGCATTTGTGGAAAAGTATGTGTTAAAGTACAACGCAGGTCTTCATTATTTTGTTTTACAATCACGGCTAGTATACTTTCAGCTACATCAATGACAAAAAAACAGTTTTTACTACTTCTGAAAAGCTGGAAATAATGTTTTTAATAAGCGGGCTGAATTTTTAAAACGATAGAGACATAGTTTTAAATGTGTCTCGTTTTCGCGGATAAACGAACTGGAAACACGTTTAGTAGTTAAACACGAAAAAACTCTTTTCGTACCATGTTACATCGCAGATCATGCTACAGGTCTATCAAATTCTTAAGTAGATAATTTTTAAGAACAATAGATATTTATTTAAAATATTTATGTAGTATGTATCCAGAGAAGTTAGAGACCATTTATTATCTTAAGAATTGTTGTTGTGTTTGCAGAGCACTACAGTAGTGGTCAAACAAACTCAGACACTAATCGCCCCAATGCTCAGACACAAGAGGGAATTCTTCCTGGCGCGTCTCCATCATCAGACACTCCATTTCCTGGACAAGTCAGACGAGTACCTGGACAAGCGACACATACGGTGGATCTCCCTCCAGAGCAGCCTCTGCAAGTGGACACACGTCCAGGCGGGGATCAAGCTCTCCCTGACACATCCGAGCCGCATAGGCAAGGGACACTGGTCCCTATAATACTTGTCCACCCTTCGTTCCTAGAAAGACTGCGCCAGCAGGAGAGGCATGTCAGTCGGAGACCTTATCCACAGTCCTTCACCATTGATGTAGATGACTTCCCGTTCAAAGACAAGACAGTGAGGCAAGCATTCGTCAGGTAAGTGGCGTAATGTTCTAACTGGATTTATTTGCTTGGACATACTCCATTGCTAAATAAATGACTGTCAAAAGAAAACTAAAAATAAGACAAGAAAACATCACTAAGCAGAGTATGCTTTAGTCATCAGGATACATAGGTACACGACATGAAATTCCAAGACTGGAACCGGGTCAGATAAAACAAGGAACAAACATAAAATAAAATAAATAACAAAAATATAAAACGAACCTAAGTTGACATGCGACACAACGATGAGACGAAACAAAAACACAGTAGATAACAGACACTAACAGAAATACAGCAAACGACACAACGATGAGACGAAACAAAACACAAAGATGTCGGACATAAACAGAAAAAACAGCAAACGACACAAACGATGGGATGAAACAAATCACAGTAGTTTTCCAAACAGTCAGTATCCTGAAGACTAAAGCATGCTCTTCTTATTGATGTTTTATTGTCTTATTTTTAGTTTCCTTTTGACAGTCATTTATTTAGCAATGGAGTATGTCCAAGCAAATAAATCCAGTTATGCACTCCCATTGCACAGTTCTTTCAAAGATCATGTCATGTTCTAGTCATGCTTTAAGTGGGATGGTATACTGTCACTGATTACTGCCCCTTAATATTAAATAAATAATGCAGTCAGTCACTTATAAATTGATAAGTAAATATCACACTGTACAGTACGATACCAGTAAATACCTGGGATGAAATAATAATATAGTAAAACATCAGTTCTTATTACGCTGTGCCATACATTCGTGTTTTTCCCAAGTCCAAACTGCTTCGCACACTCTTCACCAGCCGAATGAGGTTTGTGCTGTTGTAAAACACGGAACTCTCGTTAGGAAGGGCCAAGGTTTTATTTCTGGTGTATGTATTCTGCGTTCGGTATTCCGTAGCTTCCCGAAATTATTCTTGGCGAATGTTGGAATGGTTCGTTAATATACGCCTTGGCCGTTTCCATCCTCTTGTCCTGATCGCTTAATCTCTGAACCACTAGTTCTGTGATCTCGAATGACCTCGTGGTCAACGATACTTTAAATCTTTGAGGCAAATGCATTGTCTTGTGGTCTGCAATATTTGTATTGTTCATATTAACTGGTTTCCGCAACTTAGTTTGCAGGGTTTTCAATTTAATGCGATAGTATTTCTGAAGCAAAAAAGTTTTGACTAAATGGGGTAAAATGATGTTAAGGGTCATTAACGTCCATTTAAGAAACATCTTGAAAAGGAAATTGTTCCACAGTTATTTTGGGTATTCATTTCTGTCGCTGAAGGCCTACCCCTGTTTGCCTCCCAATTCCACATCAGCTCGTAGCTCACTAACGCACATACATATTTGACGAGGCTCCTTTCGCCACCAGGGACCATCGTCCACGCACTCCCAGCTGACCACTCCGTCCGCTCTCAGGACGACTCTCTCTCTCTCTCTCTCTCTCTCTCTCTCTCTCTCTCTCTGCCACACAAGTGCAGGCGTGCGCAACTCATACGGGCCATAACTCAACGACGACGCCCAGCGGTTGTTTAAGAAAATACACAATTATAAAATTTTAGTACATATGATCTATATTTTATCAAATTCAAAATACAAAAGTATTTCACAAATGAATACATAAACATCAGATATACAATTGAAGGGTGCGCCCGAATAATGCTCTTTTCCCGCATCGCGTAACGTCTTCCGTTTGACATTCTTCCACTCCAAAGCATTAATCTTCCTCTTTCTTCCTTTGTTTATGGTTTTTAGTAATGTACCTGACACATATGCATCACGTTTGTCTGCCATGCTTGTGCTATACAGCGTTGTTCGCTCGAAACCACCTTCAACTGCAGGGAGTCTTTTTAACTTTGTAGTGGTGCTTTCTGTTGGTATTCTGAGGACCTACGTGCATAACTAGACGCGGAGATTTTGTACAGCGATATTCCATGTAAAACGCAACAACGGGAAAAATTTACCATACAATACCCTTCAATTATAGGGTACATACAAAACAATTGTCTCACCCTATTACCTACCTATGCTCTCCATCTTATACAGTAAGCGATCTGCAGTGAGTAGAATTACATAGTAAATTGTTTTATTTGGAAACAATAACTTTTATTTTAAAGTTTAGCAGGCACTTCCAAAAGCAGGCATCGTGAACCTACACTTGAATAGAGGAAAACCGATAGTCTATTAAAAACGGAGAAATCGAGCAACGCTGCACATATCAAAACCAATAATTTATAACAGCCGTTTCGGCGGAGGTTTTTAAGTGATAATTTCCTGCATAACGAAACGGTAGTTACATAAAAAGGTCACATAGTAACTAACGTCCTTAATGACGATTTTAAGTGGTTCAAACGGGTCGTTATTGATGTGAAGTGATCGTCTTGAGCATTTGTGAGGTTGTCAGTTGAGGATGGAACAGTGGCAGTATGAAAGGGCTGGGAAAACTAGAGAGCATCGAAAAAATAACCGCCGGCTAACAACGTCAACGCCGGCCACTGGAAAACCAAAGCGTCGTGGCCACTACAAAATATTATGTCGTTATAGACCTCGCCAATTTTTGTTGTTATGACGGCATACCATTGTTGTTATCACCGGTACATTTTGCAGTAACTGCAAAAAAGTATATATATATATATATATATATATATATATATATATATATATATATATATATATATATATATATATATATATATATGAGGAATACAAAAAATTGGTGAGATCCATATTGACAAAGCTTTTTATAGCCACTAAAAACATTTTTTTCCGCGAACACTCACAGATTGCCGAGCTACATGTCCGGTGTACACCTGGCCACTCACTGGAAGAACAGACAACGAACAAATAGAACAAATAGCCGAGGTCAAAGTGTACCCAGGACTGTAGAGTCTAGTCGACAGGTCGTTGAACCCACAAAACTGTTATAAAAATAGGAAACTGCTAGATAAAGGAAAACTGATTAATTGGCAGGTAATCAGCCATAATATTACAAAAATTATTTAAATTAAAGAATTAACGTACAACGTTTTTAAAAGTACTATAAAGTGTAAAATAATTTGTCCTGTGAAAATACTTGTAAGATGTACGACAAAAAACATGGGGCGCAGGCAATATACTATAAGTGATGCAGGAATAGTACTCCTAAGACACTGACCATTTTATTGCACTGCAATTTATATCGACAGCTACCCTCTACACGCCTTACGATTATCAATTGCACATGCCCCATTAAAATCTTCAAGTAATTTTATTGAAGAAATTATTTAGAACATGTAGTACGCTTAAAATCCTTGCACATTAATTCTTTCGTTTAAATAATAATATTCTACTTTTCACTGAAGTCTTCTGCGTGTGAAACTTTGCATAGACTTCAGACAGGAAAAATCTGTAAAGAACAGACAAACAAACATAAAGACAAGAAAGTGAGTTAATATGGCCTTGCCATCCAGTTATGAGCTATGCTTAAAGTTTGTAGTCTCTAGCTCTCTGGGAAATTAGTTTAAGATCGATTGAAAACGTGCACTGAAAAGTCAAACAAACATATAGACAGACAAGAAAGCTGTTTAAGTGCGTGCTAGACAGCAATTTTCACCACCATGTTTTTATTTTTGTATTTGTAATATATATATATATATATATATATATATATATATATATATATAAATTTATTTTATACACAAAATGTAACTAAATTTTGCTCTTATGAAATTTTTTTATCAATCATAGTTTACGCGTAATGGCTTGTTAAAATAAAAATTTGCATGTTTCCGTTTTAAGTACTACACTAAAACAAACTCATACCATACTGAAAAATTTCACAGTGGATAAAGACGTAACAGGCTACAATGTCACGTACATAAAAACAAAGAATAAAAAGTTTTTGTATTGAAAAAAATGCTGAAATTTAAAGTAAAAAATTTTAAAAATTCATTTTTTTTAAAACACAAGAAATATTTTATTTTTCGGTTTAACGTAGCTGCACTTGTAGCTCATAACATCGTTATTCATTGTGCATTTTTTCCGTTTGGTCATTTAGTTGTTTTTAGTGTCGTCCTTAAAAAAACGGAAATATGTAAATGTAAGCTTTAACGAGCCATTACGCAAAAACTATGCAAGATAAAAAAAAATTTATAGGAGCAAAATTTTGTCACATTTTGTGTCTAAAACAAGAAAAATATATCTGGTACATATATAAATATAAAAACATGGCCACCGTCCTCTTAATAAAAACGCGGCAAAAGAAAAATAATCAAGAAGACAGAGCTGAATTTAGTAAATTAAAAAATAAAAATATTACAATCACAGCGACAGAACATGCAAGTTGCGGTTCCACAGCATTTCGTGCCCACAGGAAAGTGTACTGCATCCTGATGATCCAGCTGATAGCGACGTTCGGAGTAGTCAGCCTCTTCACATTCCACGAGCCGACGAAGCAGTTCGTCCGGAGGAACATGTACATCTTTTGGATTGCAATAGCAGTGATGGCTGTGACACTCATCGGCATGGCATGCTTCCAAAGCGTGAGGCGAAAGTACCCCATCAACTTCATCTTCTTGTTCTTCTTCACTGGCGCGGAGAGCTTCATGCTCGGGACGGTAGCCTCGATGTACGAAGCAGATGCGGTGAGTCATTAACTTCACTGCAGAGGCTCAGGCTCTCTCTCGCACATTACTGTTATCTGCATACTTGAGGCGGTTATATTAAAAGTGCATGGTGCATAGTTCGGCGCTAAAAGCATCAGTTCAGAATTGTAGGTTTCTGGAAGCCAATTTGTAAAAATTGAAAAAAACAACAATCTTAGACAATAGTTGTTAGCAACTTTCTGAGCAAAAATGTTTTCGATTAACGTATTTCTGAAGAACAATTTCTGACGCCGAAATCTCGTACATTTAATTTCGGCGCAAGAGATCGCGCTTAACAAGTGCATAATCCTGGATAAATGTTTGCTCATATAGTTTTGCAAATATAATTATCAAGGATTGCTGTTTTTCATTTTTTCTATATATTGACTTTCAAAATGCGTAGATTTCAATTGAATAATTCAGTGTTTATGAACCTATCACGCTGTCTTATGTAACGAAGTATGGGTAGAGCAAAATTTCAGCTTGAGGCTTTCAAACTGTAACCAGAATAGAATTTCCACGTCTCCAATAAGTCACGAAATCCTGAACTGCCTGCAGACATTCAGACATTATTGGGAGAACGAGAAAACCGGGTCTCGTTAGTGAGCAAACCTGGTCACGTTGGTGAGCACACTTGGTCACGTTACTGAGCACACCTGGTCACGTTGCTGAGCACACCTGGTCACTAATTATTCACAGTGGACTTTAGTCACGGATTAGAAGTTGGCAAGCCACAGAACTTTCCTCTGTACCGTCCACATCTGGAATGGCGTGGGCGTGAGCTGATCCGCTGCTGCGCAGTTCGTGGTAGTGCGTCGTGACCTGTGTGCTGCGTCGTCACCTGTGTGCTGCGTCGTCACCTGTGTGCGCACGTGCATGCACATCATACTACACAAACTTGGATAGTTTTCCTTTTATTTGGTGCAGATTTCACATTTCTATCTTGTTTTGTGGCTTTCCTGTGGCCGGTCAAAAGTGCACCATGACTTGACGTACATCCGGTACCTGGATATACGTGTCAAATATTTTAAAACACCTTAATTATGTACATGTTTTCACATATTTCGAATCCTGTAACTCACAAAGGATTTTACAAATAGACTGCCCTTTGTACAGTACACAAATGTAACCCAAATCCTAGATTTGTTTAGGTGAACCTAGACGATTTCGTAGAAAATGGAGACAATAAAACTGTGTAACAACCGTAATCGTAACTGTGGATTTTTAGGTGCAACTGAGTGTTTTGAGACGACGTTTGTTTGAAGACTATCATGGTTTTTGGATGTATTAATTTTGGTTTGTATTGTGTTAGGAAGTATTAATTGTAATTGCAGGGGTAATCGATTGCACTAAAAATACTACGATATTAATTTGGTTTTTTGAACCAATTTCATGACCAAAATTTTCCTTTTATTAAGGCTTTTTTTGATACTACCTTTCTGTGTGTTTGTCTTTGCATCGTAAGGATCCTTTTCGACGCCATCTTAATTATTATAAGAACAAAATTTTATCCTCGTAATTAGTTTTGTAGTTGTGCATTTCCGTAATTGCGTTTTTTATGTTTTCCCTACAAGTTCCCATAGGCTTATCCCTCCATTAATTTGTTACGATCTCGGCTGAGTATGGAAATGTGCCTTTGGAGAGTCACTTGACATATTTTATGTAAAGAAAAGGTAAGGTAAATGAGCTTTTCATCTCTTCGAACGCGAGGACATTAAAGATGGCGATACACAACTTTACACAAGACCAAGAACTGGGAGTGGAAGCTGCCATGGTCATTGTTAAACCATTTTAGAATTCATCTGGAGCGATTGCGAGACATCATGGAAAACCGATGCCTGGACGGCCCGAGCACACAACAATATCCAGGTCCTCCCGAATGCAAATCCGATGTATTAACATTGAGCCACCTCGCCCGGTATATACAGACATGATGTAGTTTTATTAATGGTAATATTTTATCATAAATAAGTCTGTAAATCATAATTAAACGCATTTTATTACATTCCGTCAGCGATTTTTCGTTTTAAAATGTAACGTATAATATAGAGAAATATTAATCTTATACCAAGCACATAGAAAGCTTTCAGTCCTTATCTCTAATTTTGCTTTTATCAAAGACTATAACTTAGGTTAAACTATGAACGCTACCGTGATTAAATACCAGATTTAAACTAACTAAACTGTTATATCACAGCCTACCCCTTTGTTTAGTTTATATGAACATCAGAATAAACTTGCTTGTGAAAAGTAACCACTGAAATATTTCCCCCCGCATTTTTGTGTAGCACACGTTACCAATGTAAGAGTGTTTAGGAAAGTTAGGGATGTGTTCAAATGATTGGCTGTGGCGTCAAAGCGACTTCAACTTCACCACAGCATGCCATATCCTGTATACTCGTGTAATAGGTCCGTGGTCGTGCAGGTGCTGATGGCAGTTGGCGTGACTGCGGCTGTCTGCTTCGGCCTCACACTCTTCGCCATCCAGACCACGTGTGACTTTACTGCTCTGCGCGGCGCTCTGCTCGCCGGCCTCATCATCTTGGTTATATTCGGCGTGGTCGCCATTTTGTTCCCCAGCAGGACCATCATACTCGTATACGCGTCCCTGGGCGCGTTCATCTTCTGCGTGTACCTCGTCGCCGACACACAGATGATCATCGGCGGTAAACACCGCTACACCATCTCTCCGGAGGAGTACATCTTCGCCGCTCTCACGCTATACCTGGACGTCGTCAACATATTCTTCTACGTGCTCATGATCATCGGCTTTGCGAGAAGATAACTGCTCAGTCGATCTATTACATGACCGTCTGACCTTGTTTGATTGTCATTAAACTGGCATTAGTCTGCGTATGTGCTTCTTACACATAAGTGCTGATCAGTTTATCTACATACATAAATTTGTTTGTTACGCTGTTGTTTTGTAACGTGCACTAAATAATTATATAAAATATTGTATTTTTGTCAGCGTTTATTGGCAGAGAACAATTACAACAGTGTATCTTATTCCACATATTTATATCAGAACTTACTATGTCTAATTTTAAAATCATTTCTGTATTGTTAGCATTATACTAAAGCCAGACGACTGTGTTACAGACAAAAAAACATGCGACTGTTAGAATTTGTAAACGTAAGTTATATGTAGGCTACCTACCCAATGACTCAATGAAATCTAAATTTAGCTTATAGAAACCATAGTTCAAACATGTAAAAAGACATATGTCAAATTTTTGTCTGTAAATGTTAATTTGGAGGTGAAAGTGCATATATCTGTTTGATTAAAGTTGATAAATTGTTTATTTTAGGAATTACCATGTAGGGTAAACTGACAATGTATCGTGATACACCTTCATATCATGATAAACCACGTTGCATGCTTCACATAATTGGGAAGGGTCTATACACAGAGTTCACTAGGCTACCAACAGAGGGCAGGCATGTGTAGTTTCGGCATCAACTATCCGATGTATCAAATATAAGATCACAATTAAAATATTTAACATATTTCTGTTACTGAAGTTCGAAGTCTTAGTATCACGAAGTAGGAAACGTTTATCCTAAACATAAATAACCCTACATGAACCCTCACATACCTACGGTAGTATTTTTAAGAGACTCTATACAGGATGAGTCTGAATAGCACCGACAAAGCTGGCAGGTGATTCCTTATGAAAAAATAAGCATAAATTATATTTTGCATTTTTCGCCTAATCTTAATATTAAGGGAGTAATGAGTCTTTGAATATCAAAATTTGTAATCGTATTTCCTCAAAATATCGGAAACTAGACGACATAAAAAAAAATTTCAGTGTTGCTTAATGCTATTGGGACCTTCAAGCCAACAGCAGATACAACTTATACCTTCTACACTTATGAAAATAAAAGGGGTGGCTACCCTCTATACTGCACGCCAGCTTAGATGGCGAGTGGCATCTACTGAGTGAAGGACACATTCAAGGAATTCAAGCAGCAGGCCGCTGCAAAAACACCTAGTAACCTATAAATACCGGAATGAAATCGACCTATGTAAATTAGCCATTCGAATTTAAACGATAGTAATATTATATGCAACACATTCCTGCTCGTTACCCGCCAACTTACACGGCGCGTGCTGTAATTGCATACTACTGTTTTATCGTCAGAAATTTCAAACATTTGAAGATGGTTTATTTAGAAATGGGACCTGTTGCAACTGTCTAGGGCGTACAGTTTATGCTCAAAACACATTTGAATATTCGCGCAAACATACAGAGCCTAGAGCATAGGCTGCGTACATCTATGTGATGTGAGCATTGTACAGACGATGGTGAACATTGTCGCAGATCAATTTGTTGCTACTATTCTGCGTACATATCGTACCAGTTGTGAACCCATCTCTCAAAAGTCAGGATTTTAAAAGTAATTAATTTTGCATAAACTTTTAGGATCCCCACATGACGCAGCAATAAATCGGGCACGTTACACATTTGAAAATATCGTAGGTCATAGCATTCTTTTAATTTGTAGCATGGCTGTAATTGCAAACCCAAAAACAGTTAAGAGAGCTTAGCATTTTCAAAATAAACAGTTTTCGCCAAACTCCTTAAAGAAGTAGCATGCATGCTTACAGACAGAGAGCGTCGAACCGTGTAGTTGCAGAAGTAGTTGTGCAGGTTGCGATCGTGGGTGAGAAGCATTTAAAAAACAAAGTATTACGTGATAGCAATGCATACCACTGCACTGTAAACAAGCATTGAAATTAAACAAATAAAGACATTAACAGCCACAAAAAAATGACAAACGTAAAAGCGTTTTTATGACTTTAGAACCAGCAACAAGCATAAACGATTTCTTGTACAAATACTGGCTGAATGAATGAGGAGATTCGGACAGCTTGAAACATTAAATATTTTGAGAACCAAACAGGGGTGACATGATATAAACATCGAGTTGCACTGGGAATGGAGGATAAGGAAAATGAGAGATCCACGATAAAAGCCACCGGCCAAAGTCTTCGTACCGGCACGATTCCCACATGTGAAAATTAGCGTGACAGCCGGCGGTAATCACAACCGTATTGTCTTGTATGTAGACAAGCATAGAGATCATTAGACCGTCGTGGCGGTTTTAGCTGTCATACTTTGGAGAAACAACATTGATACCGACACTGTACTATTATTTTTCATTTTAAAGTATTACCTCACGAAATTATTCGTGTTCGGTTTGTTATCAGCGTGACGAACACAATACAATTTACACAAATTTGAGCTGCCTGGGACCTACCATTTTCGTTCAAAACTGCTACAATATGTACGCAGAATGCTAGCAACAAATTGATCTGCGACTTTAACATTAATGTACTTGTTGTTTACAGTGAACGTCCACCATCGTCTTAACGCTATACACATCACATGGATGTTTTGCAGGTTTGCCTATGCTCTAGGCTCTGTATGTCTGCGTGAATATTCAAGTGTGTTTTGAGAATAAACGGTATGCCCTAGACAGTTGAAACAAGACGACCTTTTTTGTTACACAGGTCTCAATTCTCAATAAGCCATCTTCAAACGTTCCAAAATCTTGACGGTAAAATAGTTATATGCAATTAGAAGGAAGCCATCCCTTTTATTTGCATAAAGGTGGAAGGTGTCAAGTTGTATTTGCTGTTGGTTTGAAGGTCCCGACAGCATTAAGCAATGCTGAAAATTCGGTTTTTTATGTCTTTTTGTTTTCGATATTTTGGGGAAATACGAGTATACAGTTAGATATTTTAAGACTCATTACTCCCTTAGTATTAAGATTATGCGAAAAATGCAAAATATAATTTCTGCTTGTTTTTTTATAAGGAATCATCTGCCAGCGAAACATATCACTTCATTGAAAACGTCAGAGTTTTTTTTAACTGACCAGTAAATATGCAGATTTAGCGTTTGTCCGGCTCAGGCTACTGTACGTGAAGTCAAGCATGTGCTTGTAATACAAACATCACACTCGTTTAAAAACCAGTTGTGGGTATAAAAAATATCTATATAAATGAAAAGCTCGTAGAACTTGGTTTTACTATCATTTGCGCCCTTTTAATATTTACTCGTCATCTAAATAAAAATAAACCATCTAGAGAAAACACTCTGGGACTCTGATGAATTAATTGACATTTTAAAATAGAGTTTATATTTTTTTCTTAGACAGAAGCGACGCCTGACTTTGTTACTTTCACTGTTTCTTTTTGAAGTGATAGGCGCTATCGATGGTAGAAGGTAAAATGATAATGCAACATTGTTCAGGGGCAAAAGTAAACAATTTATACTTAAATGAATGTCTGAAAACACAACTAAAATCGTCGCAAAAAATAATGCACATCTGCTATTAGAAACACTAGTCAGTGCTTCTTTAGGTTTGTTGTTGCAGACAGCTAATCAAAAAGTTCAAGCTAACGACAGCGGTAGTATCGTATTGTCCAATAAAGCAAATTTTTTATCATATTTGTTTTAAACAACTACGCCTATGTGTTTTGCTGTGGTGGCGGAAAGAGAAACTTTCCGAAAGACAATGTTGATGGAGATAAAGATAAAGATTATCGTAGTACCACACATCTCTCTTGTGATGGGACAGTGGCAAACGGTTTAAAGAAGACAGACAAAGAATATTGATAAAGAATTTTCAAAGTCCCTAATGAACTTGCTAATACATTCCACCACAGTGCAAAGGGCTATACATTATTGTCATACAGGATGTCCCAAAGGTAGTGTATCCATTTTTAAATACGAATAATATAATAATTAATGTAGTTTCAACTGAAATGTTCATATCACTTTGCAGCCTATAGTCAGGAGTTAATTTATGAAAAACAACATAGGGCATATGTCTACCATTCACATCTTTACAGTGACGAATCCGCACCACTACATGTTGCATGATCTTCACCAAGATTTTTTTGTAAATTTCACAGATTGCCATGCGAATGTTGTCTTTAAGGGTTGCAAGTGTTTGTGGTTTATTCCTGTAGACACTGTCCTTGAGAAAACATCACAGAAAGAAATCAGGGGCGGTAAGATCCGGTGACCTCAGCGGCCAGCTAATGTCTCCATTACGAGACATTACCCGACCTGGAAATACCTCCTGAAGAAGTGTCATGATCAGCCGAGCAGCATGACAGTTTGCACTGTCTTGCCGAAACCAGATCTCGTAATTTTCCATAGCCAATATTGGTCTGAAAAATTTTCAGTATGTCACGAAAACGTTCACTGTTCTCAGTGACAGCCATCCCGTCTGCGTTTTCATAAAAGAAAGGGCCAAATACACGATGCGCCATTATTCCACACCACACTGAAACACATCGCTCGTGGAGGGGTCTTTTGTGGATCTTGCCTGCCTGTTCGGTTGCCCGAATGCAGCAGTTCTGTTTATTGACGAAGTCACTGAGGTCAAAATTGGCTTCATCACTCACGAGCAGTTTCGTGTGTAAATTGGGATCTTCCGCCAGACGGATAAATTCATTTGCACATTGCAGTCTTTTGGGCAGATCGGTAGCAATAATCTTTCGACAATTTGGATTTTGTATGAATATGTGTGTAAATCAGCAGTTAAGATTCTGTTCTTGAGAATGACGACGAAGTGATTTGAGAGGACTGTTTGGCACTGATGTGCGGGCATTGCCAATACTGGCTGCGTTTTGCGAAGATTTTGGACGTCCACTTCTCGGTCTATCAGCAACTTTTCCATTATCTCGGAACTGTTGCACGCATCTTCTTATAGCGTATTTTTATGGTGTGGTGCGAACATTAAATTGTCGTTTGTACGCCCGCTGGGGATGCTAAATACTATGTCCATGTGCGAAGTAAAGTTAAACTATGGACACACGTTCTTTCGGGCTCCAACTATGCATGATCAATCTCCAATAGCACAGCAACCATTTGCAACAAGCAAAATATTTATAACTAATACGGTTTCAATTTTATTTGTATTTCAAATTGGTACACTACTTTCGAGACACCTGTATAATAAGAACTAAAGCAAAATGATAACTAAATCAAAATATACGTTATTATTCGAGAATTGTATAACTCTGAAAAAATTAAACTTCTTTTACACATATTAAAAATAAAAATAAGTACCATATAATACTAAGAAATGATTCGAGTAATTTATTTCTAGGTACGTACTCTACTACTAATTCGACAACCTCTGATGACGTGCTGCGAGTACTTGATTATACCAAATCTATTCACAATCCTGATTACATACAATTTATACTGTGTGTGTGTGTGTGTGCGTAAATGTTCAATGTGATGGCGTAGTTAAGTGATGTGTGAGTGTGTAATGTGAGTATAAGTATGTATAAAATAACTGAATATTTCGATCTGTTGCTGCTGAAGGACAAAGAGAAGAATATTTCGCAATTTTATAGCGTGCAGAACTTTTGCGACAGGCACGTTCACGGATAATATTTCAAGGAAACAATCTCATGAACCGGTATGCAAACTATGGTTCAAGTATACTGTCAGTATTGCATGGAAATTTAGACACCCTGTAAAAATACAGATCTTAGTTTAAAAAATAAATATTCTATTGTTAGGGCCACGATTTTGTCGCGAAGAGATTTTTGCTCCACTTTGTTTCAGTGTCTCACGTGTCCATCGGTAGCTTTGCTTCATGGTTATTGGCAGCGTGTCTTATTAAGGCACGTTTCTCATTTGACTGCACCAATCAGGATAAGATTATTGTGACTCCGCACGTCTGTAATTTGCCAAGGCAGGTGAGAGTAAAATCATCCAATCACAGACGATGTAGCACATCACAGCTGCAGATGTGCACATAACGCATTGGAACCAAATGTTGCTAAAATATTTTCGCCATAAAATCGTGTCTCTACCTATTATTAATTTGGTGTGTATGTTGGAACAACATAGTAGCTTAAGTAGATATTATACGTAAAATAACAATCATATGAAAAGTCTCTAGAGAAATCTACAAGAGTTCTTGTTACCTGAAAGAAAAAAAAACCGTCGAGAACGAAAAGAAAATGGTATTTTGAGTAATTGTTGTCATTTTTTGAGCTGGAGATATTAAATTTGGGACATGTAGTCGACGATAATGTCTTAGCAATGTTTTTAATTGAATGGGTGAAGTGAGAAGTTTGATTTATGAATATTAAGTGAGTGTGAGGAGGGGGTGACCAGCAAATACCATAAGAATGAACGGAGAGGGTGATATGTACCACTAAACGGTTACAAACATAAGTGGCAATGAGTGGTGGGAGGATTATTGAGGGGAAGAGGATAAGGGCATTTAAGTAAGTGGGAACAACTTTTGACTGCTAAAGAATTAGTTGCTTGGCAATAGTGTTGTTGTTCAAAAACGTTTAATCATTTCTGAGGACTGCACCCGTCACAGATTAAACCCAGGAGCGAAGTGCAGGATAAAAACGTTTTTATGTTATTTATTTTACATATAATTATTCTTATTAAAATATTTTTAATTCGTTAAGATTGTTTATTAGATAGTAACGTGAATAAGAGAAAATAATACGGCGGAGTTGCGATGGTAAGGCGTAATTTATAGTGATAGTAATAACATCAACAATAATTGACAAATGCTTGTATTTATTCACTGTAGTTTGCTTGGTGTATTCTGAACACCAGATATTCCTAACGTCAACCAAAAGTAATGCAAGGAAATATGAACTAAGTGTGTATATTTCCGCTGCGTCATTTTACTTTCTTAAAAATAAAGGAAGCACATGCCTCTGACCACAGTATTTTGTACGTTACAGTATTAAATGGAAGTCATATATTCTGGGCGACTACTTGACATCGCCGTGAGAATACAGTATGCTGGAATCATAATAGCACGAAAGACGCAACGCGAATGCCACGAAGCGAATAACAAAAGATGTCAGCCAATCACCGCCGAGGTTTCTGTGACGTCAGCGCGGTAAAAATGGCGGACGCGACGCGAATATAAAGTATATCGAGATTTAATTTTGTGCTTTAATACTGGTGTAACTGGTTAGTTAGTAGTAAACTGCGTTTATTTATTTTACGAGTGATTTTTGTTTGTTGTTATAAGTTATAAGCAAATCAGTTCTGAATCATCTCCTTTTTAAGCAGATGTGTAATTGTAAAATTTATTTCCACACGTCGGAATGCCAAAAATATTAAACGGAAAAATAATACAACAATATAAATTTGAAATGCTGCTGTACAAGAGATTAGTATGTAGCAGCAAGGTGCTTTTAACATGTAGTGTTTTTTTAGTATTTGCTGCGCGGCAACCAAACTATTGCTCGCAATAACGAGAGTTCTAGTGTCGCATCGCGTTCCGTTGCGCTATTGCGATTCCGGCATGATGCGCTGTTCGAAAACGTTGGAAGGACTGCAGCGGCTACTCTTCAGTGATATTTGTATTATTAGTTCAGTTTCAGCAATTTTATTCGTTATTTACACTCTAAAAAATAGTTTGTAAATTTACCAGACATGCGTATAGGAGCGCTAAGCACGTAGGTATGGTAGAATAGTTTCCCAGACATCTATGGTAGCACTCCTAAACCTTTTATAAAACAGTCAAATGTATACTGAAAATACCAGACTTGTATTGTAACAACTGTAAAAGTTTGCATATTTACAAGACGGAGTATTGTAACTGTACCATACTGCGTCTATGATCTTAACTTCCTAAACCTTCAAGGAAGTTTTTTTACAGTGATACGAGAACACTTGACGCGTAAAGTATATTAAAATTTTATTTGTAATTGTGTCTTGGGAAACTGTTTATATATGTACGATACCTACACAGTGTTCAAATTGGCACTTTTAGTTAACTAAACTGATACACGTTCTAATTTAGTACAGGTTCTTCTTCAAACTATGACGCGTATGGTCTCTTAGATTAACGAACCTTGGAAAATACGAAATCCTCGAGTCAAGATATGTTATTATCAAGCGAAGTGGTGTAACAGGTAAAATTTGGGTTCGCATTCGGGAGTACACGGGTTCGATTCACGGCTTCCGCCAACCTGATTTCGGTCTTCCATAGTTTCCCGAAATCTCTAAAGAAGAATGCTGAGTTAGTTACCTGCGCTTCAAGTACGTTGCAGCGAGTTACAGCTATTCTTTTTTTTTTTTTGACGAAACTATTTAACATGCATTATATTGTTATATCTACGAAAAGAACACACACTTCAAACTTCGCTATAGTTTTAAATATTCGGCACGTTTGTTAGAACCATAATTTTTGGGCCCCTCAAAATGGCCAAAAGCGGGTTTCCCATATAGCCGTGTGTGGAAAAATAACAACCGGATTCGAAAAACACAATTATAGAAACAAGCGTTAGACTTTTAACAATGCTGCCCACAAATAAAATAATGTGGTCACAGCTCAGGAAAGAGGATAATAGCGCTCCTGCCCCACACACACAAACACAGCCTATCTAGGGAGGCCCCTTAACAAAAGCCATGGCCGATTTCCCTTCCAGTTCATGATCGTACAGTTGTGCAACCTATAATTGACGATTCCTGCCATATATTTAACCGTGGGTAAGGGGAAGGGAGAAACTGTTAGCGGAGCGCAGTTAGTGCCTCGGTGTAGCAGAGAAGGACGGCAAGACGTCAGCAGTGACGGGCAGGTGGCGGCGTGCTGATAAGACAGGCTTAGCGTGTTATCGCGGCGAGGCTAGTGGCAACAGTGCACGAGGAGAGGGCGTACCTGCGAGGAGGAGACATGGCCCAGCCAGACGGTATGTGATGTGCTCTTCTTTACACGTAGTTAGTCTTGGCCTCTACCACTAGTGTTATCTCCTGACTGTGCCCAGGTAAGTCCCTCCTCTCAACCTGCACTATGTCATCTTCACAACGTCCCGTCAAACACTCGCTGTCTTCACCGTCTGTTTATTGAGTGCAAATATGCCCTTGTTCTGAATTCGAGCAGCGGCACGTTCGACGTAACGTTCGCGATGCACTTTTCCACAACGCGAAGTCATAAGGTTAATTCTACTACAGGTTAGAAAGAAAGTATGTTCTCTTATGGGAGTGTTTGGCACAGGGAAATTTTCTGCCGCTAGTTTTGCTGCTATCGCTAAGGGACCAGATCAAATACGAAACCGAAGTAAAACTAAATTTATATAGACTTGGAAATTAAATAAGTCATTAAATTTAATATTAAAGTGAAAATAAACCAATTTTGCGTTTTAAATTTTCAACTTAATGTAATTTAAATTTCAGGAAAGCTCTGTGATTGGTCAATTTACACCTTTTACCAATGCCTGTGCTCAAGCGGTAGAAATTGTCTCTGTGAAAAACTTGTGACATTGATCTTCCCAACCTGTAATAGAATTAACCTTAGTTAAGTGTAGGTTGTTCGGAATAAAGTGAACAATTTTGAAATCCTTGTTACCTTTTTTGCCTTACAGGTAATTTGTGATTTCTTGCCACTTTTTAATACAGAATATCCATAAATTATCTTTACAACTTTAGACTTTAATAACTTAAAATTTATATAAGATAACAATAAACGGGTTTCAACATGCGGCAAGATAACTCATCATGTGTCAGGCAAACTGAATCGTCATAATGTTCGTATCTGGAGATCATAACCTCCTCATGTTACGCGTGAAATGGAAAAAGTCCCAAAATCAATGTGTGGTGCGGACTTATGCATGATTGCGTCATTGGTCCCAGGAGTTTGCTGTGCCACAACTGGACCATCTGCAACCTGACGTGATTTCCCATAAGGACGGGGCACCACCTCACTGGTCCCTCATTTTCGGTAAATTTCTGGGAGAAAATTTTCCGAACAGGTGGATTGGACGAGTTGGTCCGATTCGATGACCGCCCACGATCACCTCCTGACATCACCCCACTTGACATCTTCCTATGGGGTTTTGTAAAGGATCAGGTATACCGAACCAAGATAACAGACAAGCAGGACTATGTCACTGTGGAGAGCTAAAGCATACATGGAGAGACATTGAATACCAACTGGACATTATTTGGCCACTAGGGGTGCACACGCTGACGTTTATCAATAAGGAAAAAATCTTTGTGAGTTACCTTGTCACATGTTTAAATCGTTTGTTGTTATCATGTATAGTTTTAAAGTTATTAACGTCTAATGCTGTAAAGATAATTTATGGACAACGTGTATAAACAAATCATCTCAAGGGAAAACATTAAAGGGCATAAATCTTTGCGCACTCATAAGTCAACGTCTGAGGTCTCAATGAAAATATTTCTTTAAAATTATTATCCTAGACAAGATGGTCTTCAAAAGTGCTCGATTTATAGCGAATCACATTTAAGGTCCGCAAAAACTCCATTTCGGAAACAACCTCAATTAAATTCACTGAATTTAAGATGAAGCCCGCTTTCGTAAAGCCCGTCCAGTGTTTCGTAAGCCGGCAGCGAGGAACGCTGATATCGATTAAAAAAATATATCACAATTTTATACGTAATATTTTCAATATTTGGTTTTATAAAATCATGTGTCGTAAAAATCGATTTTCGACATATCTACTGTTTATATTTTATGTATAGTACTGGATTTACAGTAGAAAATAGTATTAACTTAATAGTTGTACTTGCCCAAAATAATTTGGTTCTGGTTTTTAAAAGGTTTTTACTAATTTTTACATTCAAAACTGAAATGAAATTTGTAACATACTATCATTTCAACTTTAAAATTTTGTATTAGTTTTATAATAAAGTAGCAGCAGTGGAAAATATCGGTAAATATATGTATTGATTTAAAATATCGTTGTATAACTATCGACATAATTCGCCATCCTAACAACAATCTTACATGTTCCACACACCAAAATAAAAGGTCACTAAGGTCGACTCCGAATCGTTCATTGCTTGCCTCATCACCTCTACGTGTAAGCGATCATTTGACGTGTAGTATTCTAGTTTGCGTCTCGCCTGGACGCCTTGACATGATCTAAATATCTGACCCTGCATTCTTATAGAACGCCTAAAGAGAAATAGGTAGGGCCCGGTAGTTTTCGCGAAAAGATTTTTGCCCCACTTTGTTTCAGTGTCTCACGCGTACACTTGCAGCTCAACTTCATGATTATTGGCAGAGTGTTTTTTTGTAGAGTTATTATTCATTTACTATTCCAGTCAGTGCATGGATAACTGTGACACAACACGTCTGTAATTTGCGGGTTTAGCCTCCAGACGTTGTATGTTACGGCATCCAATCACTGACCAAAAAGCAGAGGTGCAGGTGCACATGTGAGGCACTGAAACAAAGTGGGGCAAAAATCTTTTCGTGAAAACTACCGGGCCCTAGATATAGGCTAATTAATACTCTTTAAGTTCCTGTCTAGAAAAAAAATAGGAAGTACAATATTTTGGGGTAACATTACACCACAATTTTTTGTTTAAAGTAACGGTTAGCATCCTCTCAAAGGGATTAAAATTTAACTTTACACATCATAAACGACATTACTTCACTGTAAGTAGTGCATTAGAATTTGCATTTTAAAAGGAATTAATAAGGTGGTGAAAAGTTACCCAGGGGGGTGCAAAGTAACCTCACTTTACGGTAATAGTGATATTATGCAAATACCTAAATAGGACACATTTGAAATGACAACTTAAAACTTTTCTACGGTCACGAAACTTATTAAAACGCTTTTCGTGTTTAGACATTATAGCATATTTAACAATACTTACTAATATTAAACCTTTGCAACGCTCTTCATGGACCGCAGCGGAAAACTTTCACTTCTGTCCGAGAGTTTCGACGTTTAGTTTCATGTCGTAAAATGTACGTCAGTAAGAAAATAGTTTGTATGGCTGAAACAGGTGAGTTGGGAATAACTGACAAATTTAAAAATTTTGTACGGAAGAATGTCAAGCTTTAAGTATGTAGAGCATACATACCATAATTATGCCATTAAATTATTGTACATGTTTCTAATCATTCTTTGCTAGTACGCATTGATTTATAGTATTTTTATCGCCTTATATCTGCAAGTTCATATTTTGAACAAAAACAGCGTGATAATAATATTAAATTAACAATTAATATTTTGCCAACATATTTATGAAAGTTGTACAGCGTGTTCCACAGGTGCTACAAATTTCTAATTAACGTTTAAAAACAGAACGAAGTATGTAAATAAATAGGTATTTTTTAAGACCATTATCTTTAATTTTTTTCAAACAATTACAAACAACTCCAACATTTTTTAACGAAATGCTTTGAAAAAAATTTAGACTGTTTACAGTCATACGATACGCAATTTTGCCAGAGCGTTTTTTTTAAACAATGCACCGTTTGCTATCAAAAATTTATTTTGCTTCATTTTGGCTTATTTTGACAACAAAATATGTGACATTTCAGGGGAAAAAGTCTAAAAATCCGTTTGGTGTATTGCAACAGAAAAATTCAGATACAAACGATGACATATAAGTGTTCAAACTGTAAGAATGAATTTTTGTTATATGTGTTAATATGCGTTAAAAAATATTTTTGAAACCACTGCAAAACTAAAGAGTGACACCGTAATGTATCGTGTTACCATCCGACACTACATTGTATCATGTTACAATTAAAAACGAAACAGTCAGATACTTGCTTTGCTTCACCGACTGTGCACGAGTCCCAAGGACATCTGCACCAAATGACATTGCGACAAAGCCACAGGCCTTCACGAGTGTCGTGTGAACTTGCTAGAAAATTCTGGCGCACTATCTCACCTTTCGCTCAGAGGTTAAAAGACCGGAAAAAAGAGGAGTGGTTACAATCTTCTTATCGGCTCGCAGTATTGTTCATCGTAAAAACGTAGTTCGAGGACTCACAGTTTGCAGAAGAGCTGTGTGCATGGTGCAGTACACTCTAGGTCTCGTTCCGTAACGACATTGCTGTGGATTTGAATAACGTAGTGCGTCATCCGTTTGTTTGTCAACACGAATGTGTCTGCGCACCTAGAGAAGAGCGTTGGAATTTTTAGTAGGCACAGATAGGTCATTGTTGTCAGCTGTTGTCTTTGACAGTCATCTACATCGCAATGAAGTATGTCCAAAAATCTAAATCCAGTCATGTACTCCCACTGCACAGTTCTTTCAAAGATCACATGTACTGTACTGTTCTGTAAAACATTTACTATTATATAATACCTTTATTTTATTCTAGCGCACAGAAAAACTTTCCTCCTAAAGACAAAACATTTTATTCATTGTACTGTACCAGGATTATACGAATAATACAACATTTTTCTATTTTATACATTGATTTGGCATTTTATATCTGGACCGTTACCAAAAAAACTTATAGAGATATGCAAGTATTAAATATATGTCATACGGAAAGACTGCTGAAACAAGACAGGAAGGTAGTATAGTATGTAGCAAATCAATTTTCCTGGGCTGAATGCAAAGACATTTAATAAGTTAACGTGTTATTCTGTTACGTACAAAGTTCAACACGATATACGCAGAAATTGAAATCCTATATTGGTAATGAATAGTATTATTCTTGGTTTTTATATGGTGAATTTAAGTTCGTGAAATTTATCATACAAAATATTCTGTCACCACAAATGCGGTACAAGAAAAAATCCTACACTCATAAATAATGCTGATAAGTGCTGTAAAAATTAAAGCACTGAATATATGATGTTATTACTTGTTGTGTTCGTATTGAAGGGCCTGAAAGGTGACAGAGTCCGATATGATTCCGCTTATAAGGACCGAGGAGTGAGAGAGTGAGAGAGATTTTGATCATCGTTCAAAATCGAGGTCTTCAGCGTTGATGAGGGGGTGAAATGGGGTGAGTACGGAGCGACGCCAGAATGTAAGGGCGCGGGAAACAGGAAATCCCCGAGAAAACCCACCGACCAACGGATGAGGACCGAGGAGGGACTAGTGGTTATGTACGGTGGAACTGAATATTTTCGCGCACGACCGAGCAAAATGCAAACTAGACGTTTCTAATTGAATGCTTAAAAATCGGACGTTAAAATGTGAATATAACCTATTGAATTACAACATCACGAATAATTCATACGAATAAATTTTTCTGTAAGGGTTAGAGAAATGCAGTCACAATCGCAGGTATCAAAGAATGGAAAAAGTCGGGGCGCCAGACCATCGCCGTTGTCTTTAGAATGTTTCATTGCGAATTCCAGTCGTACGTGCGCCACTGTGCGGAGATCTGGTGACCAATGTTTCAAATATTTCAACCTCGAAAATATTCTAAATGTTTCCATTTTAACAGCTGAATCCAGGCAAAATGTGGAAACTCATTAAAATGTTTTAATTGTAAGTAGTTATGTAGTGTTATCCCGGTAAAACAACATTTTCGATTTGTTTTCTATTTTAGTAACTTATTTATAAGTTAAATCTTTTTTTTGTGTAAAATTAGCTATTTAATAGTCATCTGAATCCCGGCGGGGTCGTTCCCCGGATTTTCACATGTGGGAATCGTGCCGGACGAAGTCACTGTTCGGCGGGTTTTCTCGGGCATCTCCCGTTCCTCCTGCCCCTTCATTCCGGCGCTGCTCCATTCTCGCCTCATGTCACCTCTCACCAGCGCTGAAGACCTCGATGTTAAGCGCTGACCAAAATCTCTCACTCACTCACTCATCTGAAAATTCCGCTGCCTGCTAAATTAAATATTCCTTTGCTAGATATTTTTATATTTCGCCAAACTAAGTAGGAATTCCGTTAAGTTGGCAACACTTCTAGCGAACGTTTTGATAACGTACGCCGCCGTGAGATAGTTCTGGACGCCTCGCTAACACACCACTTTGTCCACTCCTGAACGCATACAGTGCTCGCAGAACCGTAACTTAGCCGGTGTCAACGACCGTAGCTAAATAGCTAGATGTCGTCTGCTCTTTGATGGCCATGCTTATGCCTAGTGAGTTTCCTTTCTTCACTTCTGCAAACGTCCTTTTACGCACAAGTCACAAAACTGATACATATTGTCAAACATTCTGTTTGATCACGAGGACAGAGAGCAATTCCTATGATACGAAACATTCGAGTAGGTTGCATACGTATGTTACTCATAACGGTCGGCCGTTACTACATGGTTTACCGGTGATTTGAATGCTGATTCCTGTTTGGACTCTCTCGGCGAGAATCGCAAAACGAAACAACCGAGCTGATGTGTCACAAGGACAGAACTTCCGTGATTACAATGGGTTCCGAACTACGAGAGCATCTCCTTACAAAAAGACGTGTCACCTCAAAGGAATGCTTGTCGCTAAAATCTTCATTATTTTATATTTGTACGTTCTCGTGTTTGTTGTTTTGACATTACTTCTGGCTACAATTTTTTCGTACGAAATTTTTTAAAAATCTTTTGTAGTTTTTGTGTAACGGCATGTCAAAGTCAGAATTTGCATGTCACTCAGACGTGCTAGTTAAAATATATCGGGGTTTCTCTGTCTTTATATATATATATATATATATATATATATATATATATATATATATATATATATATATATACACACACACACACACACACACACGACAAACTGAAGTGTTTTGTTGGATATACCTACGCCATTGCAAAAATGATTCAAAGATCACAAAAAAAAAAAAAAAAAAGACCCAGTAAACAAAAATATTTCATTCTGTAATTAGGGCCTATATGTCCTTGTCTACTCGACGAACTCCTAAGTTTAAAAAAAATGTTTTAATTTTAGCAGTTTTTTTAATTAAAGTTTTTCGTTTCTCTTTTAATGAAATATTGTCTTCATGTTAGTAAAATTGTTTCTTTTCTCATAGTAATTTGGTATTTGCCATGTGTATGTCTCCTTATAATGCTTTATGACTTTGATGTTCGTTTTGCTGTATAATATTCCGTTTTGTTAAAACTATGTCAACAGCCTGTATAAAAGTTACTAACATATAAAGTATTAATAGAATTTATTGGTTTGTGGACATACGCCATTGCTCATGAGCAATGACGTATGTCCACAAACCAATAAATTATAATTGTAAACTACCATTGCAGCAAACATTTAAAAATCTCATATCAAGTATTAGCCAAGTACACTCTTTAAA
Source organism: Medauroidea extradentata (assembly GCA_003012365.1). Taxonomy (NCBI): domain Eukaryota; kingdom Metazoa; phylum Arthropoda; class Insecta; order Phasmatodea; family Phasmatidae; genus Medauroidea; species Medauroidea extradentata. The sequence continues at coordinate 19,294 of PNEQ01000644.1, read as the reverse complement.
TACTTGAAAAAGCTTACACAGTCGTGTTTACTGTACCCCAGTTATGCGTTGATAAACGTGAAGCGAATGTATTGGCTGTTCACGGCGCACTCAGGGTTTTCTTTTTCGAGTGAACTTTGAGAACTTTGAAGTGGAGAGTACCAGTGGTTATTTTCTGTGGGTGAATGCAAAGTGTATAATATTACTTAGTGTTAATCAAACACAGCAGTGTTAGTAATAAACACAATTTACAAATGTTCTCGTTTTCAAAAGTTGAAGTGTAAGGCTTACAGTACTTATTTCGTAAGTATTCTTGACAAGTGGTTACATTACCATGCACAACTTATTGGTACATTCGATCGATCTTTCTCTCTCTCTCTCTCTCTCTCTCTCTCTCTCTCTCTCTCTCTCTCTCTCTCTCAGTGTCTTCCTTTCTCAAAACTTCTATGTACACTTTATTTCCTCCACTTTTTCTCCTCTATTTTTTTGGCGTGTGCACTAGAGTGTACTTTCTATTCACGAGTACTAGCACCAACGTACTTTCGACACCATTTAGCAGAGCCAAGCTAATATGTTACCAGCCGTCACGTCTGCTGCGGTCACACGAGTTCCTGTCCATAAACTTCGCGCTTTATTTCATGCATATAGGAAGCATTTTTAACATTGTATCGACAGGCATTAGCCACTATTGCATTTAATTGTGACCTCAGATGTTAACTTTAGAGAGAAATAAAACTGCCAGTGTCGGGTCTAGGGTGAGGGGGGACAGCGGCTATCGGCTCCCCCTCTCCCCCCTCCCAAAAAAAATTCTACTAATATTGAATTGGTACAGAAGATGCCTTTGATCCGCTCTAATTATATGTAATTTATTTAACTTTGTACTCAGCGCTGTGTGAAAAGTACAATAAGTGAGAATAGTAAACCTGGGTAAAATACATACGTAAGCTTTTTATTTATTTATTTTTTAATTTGCCTCCTTTCCTCCTAAAACGCATCGCTGGATCCTTGCTTGGTGAGGCGAGAGTCTTAACGAGGTGTTTCAGACGCATGTATGCAACCCGCATTTACTCAGTATAAATCAACGCTAATTTTACGTTCTTTATAGCAATAACAGTATTGCACACATCAACGTTATCTTCGCGTTTTATCAAAGACACAGCCGTTTTTAATAGAGCTGCGTTCTGCAAAATGAAGCTTAACAAACATTAGCATCGTGATGCTAAAAAAAAGTTTCGTACAATTTGTAGCAACCATTTTTTGTACTCGACTTCAGCAAACGCAGCGAAAATAAGAACGACTCTGTCTCTTATAAAACGTGAAGATAATGTTGATATGTGTAATACTCTTATTGCTATAGAAAACGTAAAATTAGCCTTGATATGTATGGGGTTAATGCGGGTTGCATACGTGCGCCTGAAACACCTGATACGGCGAAGTGAGGTGAAGGGACAACACAACAGCAATACCCGAGCCAGGGTTCGAGCCCAGGACCTCTCGCACCGTAGACCAACTACACTATATAGCGAGGAGGGCTATCTGTGCTTGGAAGCGGTACTCTATGTTCGTTAGTCAAATGACGTTTATTTTACCAAGTAGCGGAAACATGGATACTGATTAAAAGTTTTAGCAGGGCATGAGACATTCTCACTTTACAGGGAATAGTCTTACACAGCCGCATATGTTCAATAACGCTCTCTGGTACGGTGAGTTCAAATTTAAATATGAAATGGATGGTACGTTACTAAAATTACGTGAACATGACTCTGATAATAAGTCGGGAGCACTAAGCTGGAAGTTTAACTGAGAGAAGCTTAGAAATGAAAATCCACTACGTGGTCCCGTCTTCGGGCAGGGTCACTTGGTGTATGAGAGAAGGCCGGGGCGAATGTTGGGCCGGGTCAGCTGCTCGACTAGTGAGACTATCGCCCGCCGGCCCGAGGAATGGGTGTGGTACAGCAACGGAATGGGAGACGCGGGAGAAACGGGAGTTCCCGAGAAAATCCGCCGGCCAACGGCAACGTCCGCCACGTGCAAAAATTCCAGGACCGAACCCGAATCGCCTGGATGGGAGGAGAAAGATCTGAACCCTCCACTACCGTAGGTCCGTAGAGAAGCTTAGAGAAAAATAATAAAAAAATTGCATGTACACATAATATATTTAGTGGAACTCATTTTACTGGACAATATACCTGTAACTCTTGTCTGCATTAAAAATATTTGACTGCAGATTTGCACTTTTTCTGAAAATCAGCTTGTAATATAGAGGTATTGGTGTAGGAAGGTGTTAAGTAAAATATGTACTTATTTAGGGTAATCTGCGAAATTGGAATTGTCTGGTCATGTGACCATTCATTCGATTCGTTATCGCATCACGATACCGAATCTGCGATGCAAAATATGCTACGAGGATTTTTATTGAGTTCAGATTAAATAAGAGAAAGATGTGAGAATCTGGGCCGTCAGTATAGTAGGGTTGTGTTACACTGCTTAAAGTACGTGATAAGAGTGTTGGAGACGAAATACAGCCTGCTTCTTCTGTTCCAATTCCATTTTCATTTAGCTGTTCAACCTCAATGACAGGTTCAGCTGCTACCTCCACAGTTTCTGGTACATCCAAACGGGTAACTGTTGGTTAATCTTTGCCAATGATCTGAAGAAATTCCTCATCAATATCTGTTGATTTGACATTTGGTCCCCCACCTGCTCCTGTTCTCCTTGAATTGTCCTTTTTCTCCTGGAAAATAATTAACTCAACTTTGCTGGGAGTTGCTACAGTGACATTGTTTCTTTATTGTAATAATATTTTTTTTATTGTGCACAAGTCGGAACAATTAACTTTGATATATACCAACAATAAAATAAACCTGCAAAATTTTTAATAAAACATGCATAAGCATATATTAGTATATGCTTGGTTGACGTATACCTCGCACAAGATAATATTTTATCCACTCTCCCTACTTATTTGCCCTCTCTCTGTGACATGGATGTTGAGGTAAAGTTAAGGTTATGTTACAATATATTTTATATTTAATTATTCAGATCACTAACATAAATATTAACAGATCAGTATTTACTATTGTATTTTTCCGCACATTTGGCCATACATCCCTCATTTATGTCCAATATTTGCCCTGTGGAATTGCATCCAATGCTTGCGCATACGAATTTACTGCCTTCCATCCCTGCACTTTATCCTGCTCTGTATCGCTGAATGCACCGAACAATACTCTTCGGTTTTCTTTAATTCTTTCAAGGATATAGAGTTTCACCTTACGCTGTTCATCACGCTTACCTATTTTTATTTGTCCAAAAATCACTACACAGCTGTGACACAACTATAAACAACCCTATAACCTCAAAATATAACTAACATCAACTGAAGGATGTCATACACAGACACACACACATACAGGGTGAGTCGGGAGGAAAGGTACATGCTTTGAGGGGTGATAGTACTGGTGATTCTTAACAAAATGTTTCTAATAAATATATGCCTATTTCTTAAGTGTTTCAGAGAAACCGAAGGAAAACAACAAGGAACAGGAAATGTGCAGGTGACGGTAAATCACGATACTGTTATCATATGTTTTGTTTAATTGTTTACATTTCCTCACAAAACATGTTTAAACACTTCATCACTAACTTCAATGCATTTTACTGCTCTGATAGCTGGGAAATACGAGCGAGAAGTTTCTATCTTGTGTCCACCCTGCGCGTGTAGTGCTTTTAAGCCATCCCCACACACAGTAATCCGATGGGGTAAGATCAGGTGACCTCGGTGGCCAAGTTGAGCAGCAATTCGTCTCGAGCTAGTTGTTGGGCTGCGTTATAGTACCTGAAGAATGTTCTTAACTTCATTAAGAGCTTGTTGTACGGGACGTTCGGATACAAAATTTACGCTGGGAAGCGTACCACGGTCACGCAATCCTGCAAACTCCCTGCTAAACACCCTGCTATCTGGAACTCTGCGATTTAGGAAATCGTCGTTCGTACTCTCGAACAGCGGCTCTGGAATTCCAATAGGAAAAACCGTAGACAAACATCATGTAAGCATACTCTGCATGTGTGAGGACCTGTGGCATTTTTGACTACACTGAACTGAATTCACTGTACACGTAACAATACTGTAGTTCCCAATACTAGGGCAAGCACTGTAGGACTGAGACTGAGGTAAACAACTGCACCATGCTTAGAGCGCCACCGTGTGGAAATGTACACAATTACACACAACATAAGATAACAGTAGCGTGATTTACCGTCACCTGCACTTATCCCGTTCCTTGTTGTTTTCATTAGGTTTCTCTGAAACTGTTAAGAAAACGGCATATGTTTATTAGAAACATTTTGTTCAGAATCACCGGTACTATCATCCTTCAAAGCATGTAGTACCTTTTCTCACGACTCACCCTGTGTGTGTGTGTGTGTATATATATATATATATATATATATATATATATATATATATATAATGAATTGCAGTTCCTTGTAACTTGTGCAAAATACTTGTAGAAATCTACTAATAATGTAAAAAGCATGTGGGTCATATTACCAGAGCAATTAGTAACATTTGAAACATTACGAGTAAAATAATAACCACTGAAGAAGTAAAGCAGTTACGTTTTATCAGGCACTGTTCATATTTGAGCATCAACAGTCGTAAATAAACCACGTCAGTGAAGCGTTTCGGGAATTGTGCGTATTGTTTCTGACATTGTGTGTAAACGGTAAATTATACAACTGCCGAATTTCGTGTAACAAGAGCGTATGACATTGTTTGCTCCAAATAATGTAACGGATAAGCTATGCGCGTGGAGGTAACTTGTCGTGAATGATTCGGTTATGCATTATGAGAAACTTCTATTTTTGCTATCAGCCTAAGTTGCATTTCGTTTTATAGATGCCAGAAGAATGTTTTGCCAAGTATCTTTGTAAGATATTTTGTTTTGCTGCGTTCCCAGTCCGTCAGCATAGTTATGTTACTCAAGTGTTGTTTAATAGTATGAAAATACGATTTTCGCTATGGACATGTACTGAAGGACAATATTATGCCACTTTTTCCAACTTGGTACTTTCCCAGCCAGCAGTTAGGGGCTTTACTAGGTGGATTTGTAATGACGCATGCTTTCAGGTGAGCCAAGCCGTGATAAGATAAGAACATGAGTAACAGCTATAAGGCCGTAATCTCACTCTCCCCTCCCTCTTGAGTGCAAATGGATCGTTACGGTTCACCAGAAGGAGATCATAGTCATCCCACTCAGCTATATGGTCTGTTTCCCACGCCCGTGCTAGTCTACGACAGGCGAAATGTATGTAACTAAAGGGAGGACAGAACTTCGAGTAGACAGGTACGACAGAAAGGTAAATTCCCTGTGGTTTATTTCGTGAGCTCTTTTGCAGAGTCCACAGGAGCAGTAAAAAACAAAATAAATAAATAAAAAGCTATTTGAAAACGACTAACATCTTTTTATTCAGGAGTTTGGCGTTGAAAATTTTGAAATACGAAAATCTCTTACGGAGCCGCCTACTTTGTTAGAAGCTCAGAAGTGATGGAGCTTGAAGCGCGCATCAAATGCTTCATCGCTACGAGTCGAGCGCTGAACTTACAGCGTGCGTGGTTCCCGTCGATCCATTTTTACTATGGGAGCAACATGTAAGAAAATAATTCACAGTGAAACTTCTTGTCACGGACTAGGGCTTTGAGCGTATAAAACCCAATACAAAATGTTTTCGTACAGTAATTTAAAAACATTTCTTAAAATAGCAAAACATTCCCAAATTTCTGAATTTTTTTAAAAAAATACAAAACATTGTTTGAATCGATTTATTACATACTTAAAGCTCTAGCCCGTGAAGTGTAGTTTCACTCTGAATTATTTGCTTACATTATGTTGATTGGTGTTCGGGGGGCGTTTGAACTAAAAACATGCAAATATTAACTTTGAAATTGCCACTATGAGAAAAGTGGCTGAGCTATTTTTTTTTGTAAGAGGATAATGTACTCCCAAGTAACATGTACAAAACCAGCTCTGTTTTAATACAAATATAAAATTATGATTATTTTTCCCTTATGGATCGCCCTTAAGGGCTGCCTACGTGGGGAACCCTGGCAAGATCAAGGAATCATATTCTTTGGGGCCGCAGTACTCGGGTACTGCAAAACAGCCTAAAATATTCTATAGTACTGTGGGCCGCAACGAGATGAACTTAAAATGTCAGAAGTGAGGTAAATGTAGGTTCGGGAAGTGATTATCCTCACATAGATTAATGTGACATGTAAATACTCCTTGTTACCAATAAGGCCTAGATGTAGGCAGCACCCCTAAAAATGTTTCATCTTCAAAGAAAACATTTTAACTGAAATTTCTAATGCAAGGGTTTTATTTCGAGAGATGATGTCTTTATTTTATAATCTATTTTAACTGCAAAATTTTTGTACAGAAAGTTTTGGGTAGTTTGAAGGTTTTAGTAAAAAGTATAATGGTACCACTTTTCAGGAAGTTTCACCAGTGGTGTGAATTTTGACCCCCGGAGGTAACTTTCGTTTCGATCCCGAAGATGACTTTGACACCCTGGTGTCATTTAAATACCTATTTTGATCTTACAAATATTTTAAATATAACTATTGGAGAGAACAGCAGTTAATATATGAAGCTAATAACGACACATATCTTATAGGCTTATTTTTCTATGTGATTACGCTAGGTGTATATAACCAAATACTAAGCTGATAGTTATATCCAAATAAATTACAATTTAATCTAAGCCAGTAGTTTATGCTTTTTTGCTTTTTTGTTTTTGGCTTTATTCCTTTAAGCTTTATAATTGAGTATAAATTCTTAGCCTACTTCCGAAAAATCGTCTTCGCTTGGTTAAATAATGTTATTAACAGATATTCTATTTCAATCACTAAAATGTATATTTCATATGGCATACTAAACGTCAGAATTAATAGCTACGGAACGGTGTAAAAATTGCCCTGACACCTGTGTGACTATTGGACATAGTATTCGGTTTTATTACATTGGTTCATTGGTAACAAAATATTTTACGAAATGTGAATATGTTTAGTGAATATCTTTTGGTGTTTAAGGAAACTGTAAGTACATAATTTAGACTTTGTAGTGAAATATACACATTTAAAAAAATAAATATAATTTATTTTCGAACGTTATTTTTAAAATGGTCGTTGATGAACCATGCACAGGAAGATGTAACAATGAAGCGTGGTACATTGGTTGCAGACCGACAGCATTATATGTACGGACAGCAGGTACCTCCACCAGCATACTCCGCCTACCCCGTGGGACATAACCCGTACCAGGTTCAGCAGCCTTACCCGGTACAGCAGCCTTACCCGGTACAGCAGCCTTACCCGGTACAGCAGCCTTACCCAGGCCAACAGCCGCCGTATCCTGTGCAGCAGCCGTTCCCTGCCCAGCAGCTTCAGTACCCGGGCCAGCAGACGGCAGAGGTGGTGTACCCCTACAACCCACAGTACGTCGGCGGCATGTCCGGGCCAGGTCAGTACGAGGCACCCATGGAGCAGGAGGTCGACAACTTCGAGTTCGACGACCAGAGCATCAGGCGGGGCTTCATCAGGTACGCACCCTATGCTCTCTCTCTCTGTTGCAAGCACAACTGTGTTTCATTTCTTGAGTCAGCAGGGTCCAATATTATGCAGGTCCAAAAATATTATAATTTCTGCACATGTTATAATTACGGATATTTTCTCGTCTAAAGCGTGTTGCTGGGAAAGTTACAATATAAAAATAACGTTCCATTAGAATATGGGTCCGTTAAAAAATCATTAAACAAAGTGATAGTGTAATCGTAAACAGTTTTTAGTGTAGATTCTTTGTGCGTAGTCTACTAAAACACAACAAAGACATGTATTACTCACATTCACCTTCACAGTATGAAAACTGGTAAACAGTTGAAATAAAGGCTTCCTTACACGAAGGAATTTGAATGAAATATGTTTGTTTCTCTTGCTCGTATTATTCTGACAATGCACATAACTAGTTACGCAAACGTTAATCTGACCGTTGGCGTCAAACCTTTTAAATAAACAAAATACACACTCAAAATAAGTATTTTACCCTACCCACATATGGATTAAGCGTCTTCCAGCTGACTGCACTTGTTTTATACTTGTGTATACTATAAATCGTGTGTTTCAGTCTCAAGTGATGTGCCCATTCATTGAACTATTGTTCACTGTTAGCTGTGGGACACAGTATGTTATCACAAAGACAACCTTGTATTTATATAAATTCCAGTTTATTTCGGACATGACATGATTCGCGTGATTACGCAGAAATCCAGGTGACGCAAAAATTTTTTTGGCTACCCTACTGTTTTCATTGCTATGCAAAATAATGCATGTTAATGAAAGTATATCACAAACTTTGTCAAGTGATTTCTGGCAAAAAAAAAAAAAAAAAAAAAGAGGTAAAATTATATAGTACAAATTTTTCGTTAGCGCGCGTTTTAAGGGTTAAATTAACGTTTGAAAATTGAATTTGACAACTGAATTTTGTTAATATATCCTAAAGTAATATAAATGAAAGAATGAATTTCTGTGCGTGGTTTATTAGTAACAAGATCTGTAATTTGTGCAACTAGGCTAAGGTGTCGAACACATGTCACCTTCATTACATTATGGGGCTGTTCATGTCGTTTTTCGCCATAGAATTAATTGCCATTCAATTTAATGGATCTTAAATGCCATGGTTTGTTACGCAAATCCCCAATGAACAAAAAAAGGTAGCCTTGTCGCTATACCTCCAAGTCAACCGTTTCCGAAAAAATTGAAAATAGAAAAAGTGAATACTGACAGGTAGGCAATACGCGATACACAGGAGATTTGAATGAACGTTACGCAAGTTAGTAATGACTGAATAGAGAACACGAATGTACACATGCAAAGCGTTAATCAGTAGACGTAGGATTGTGTGGGTTAACAACACGTAATGAAGTATGCTTCATGTTTTTAAACACATATACCAGTAAATGTAATGATGATGCTAGAAGGCCGTGTACTAATACACACAAATACTGTATTGAAAGAAAAGTGTTCATAACGTGATATTATTTATTGACTAACGATATCAGGGGTGTAGCATCAATAAGGTTTGTTGATGCTACGCCCTACGTGAATAACCTACGTAGCTCTTTGTGAGATTGTACCCTCAATTACAGCACACAAGTAAAGTGTATATATTCGAAACGAAAACGAGCATGTTGCGATTTGTTGACAATGGCACGTAATTGTGCTGAACCACATTAACATTCCTTTCGTGCGAAAATTGTCTGCCGCCTACTGTTAGGCTACAAATGATGTTTGTGAAGTGAACTTATTGCTGTCTTATTCCCATACAAAACGATTGCCCCGCAAGAAATGTGCGCATGCGTTATTCTCTGCCACATACAGTCAACATATGAATAGGGCGAAACCATACCCACACTTCGGTAGCGCAGTGACACTAGCGGAACTAACCGACATGATTTTGATTTATGTTGAAGCAAAGTGCAGTGGAAGATTAGCTGCACGAGTGTATCGCGCAAGATATCCAAACAGACGACACCCAGCACATACAATGTTTGTACGAATCGTCAATCGCCTGCGAGATACGGGAAGTCTCCTACCAAAGTTTTGCAACTGTGGTGTGCAGGCGACGAAGCGTACACCATACTTGGAGGACAATGTTGTGCACAGAGTCGACGATGAATCATCAACCAGCACCCATGCCATCGCACGTACATTGGATGTATTTCATGTGACGGTGTGGAATGTGTTGCATGAGCAGCAGCTCCGATCCATCCACCAACGTCGACAGCAAGCATTACAGCAACGTGACTTTCCCCCCAGACATGAGGTGTGCACTTGGTGTCTGCAGAAGGCAACACGTGAGGCTGACATTTCGAGGAGCGTTCTGTTCACAGACGAAGCCTGTTACACACGTCATGGTTGCTACAACAACCACAACAGCCATGGGTGAGCGGACGAAAACCCACATGTGACGGTCGTAACATTTCACTAAAAGAGGCTTTCCGTCAAAATGTGGGCTTACTAGGACCATACATGCTACCAGCACGTGTTAATGGTTATTTGTACCAGCCCATCTTACAATACACACTTCCCGAGTTGCTGGAAGACGTACCACTTGCGATACGTAACCACATGTGGCTACAGCACGATGGGGCACCACCACACAATGTTCGTGAGTACCTCAAACAAGTATTTCCAGAGAGGTGGATATGTAGGGGAGGCTCTGTCCATTGGCCTGCGCGCTGCCTTGATTTATCACTCCCGGACTTCTACCTGTGGGGTCCCGTGAAGAGTCTAGTCTACAAGACTCCAGTGGACACGTTACAAGAACTCGTGGCACGCATTGTAGCAGCCGGCTAAGTGATCCGAAGGGATGCCAACATTCTCCTGCGTGTGCAGTTGTCCTTACAACAGCGTCACAATGCCTGTATTAAGAATGGTGGCCAGACTTTCAAGCATCTGTTGTGATATTATTGTACACATTATCAGTTATGCATTCTACGTACGCTGTGCGTTCAAAATACAATCTGTATTACTAACTTTACCTCTTTTTTTTTTTTTACCAGGAATCAGACAGCAGCTTGCCATACAAAGTGCAGGTGTTCAGATAAGACGAAGATAAGACTTAAGCTGAACCGTATATCAGTTTTATGAACACGACCGTAACAGCATGAAGCCGGGTGGGCTATGACTGACGCCAAACAGATGAGAAAGAGTTTTGCGCTCATGGGATAACAACAGTGTGAAGTACTGTTTTTAGTGCAAAATAAATATATCGCTAATGCTTTTTATGAAATGGGCGATGTATGTTTGCAGCAGTATGTTTACATAAAGTTTCTGGGTAACTTTCAAATCTATTCATTAAAACTACGTGCATATTAACAAATATTCCAGTCGCCTCATCAAAGTGTGTGTTACGTTTCCATGTCGCTTTCAAAAATAATTCAGTATTTACTACCATCAAAGTTCAACGTCCGTTTCCGTGTAAACTTTGAATCCGATCAAAATCGATTTAAGGTCTCTGGCTGATATAGGTTAGAAGTAATTTTTCTAGAACATCTTGCCACGACAAGAGCCACATACATGCAAACAGGAAACCTGCAATTCAGAAATATAACTGCAGAGGATGCATTTATTTTCTCTATACTTGCAGTACAATCCGCGTTTACATACTACTTTACGTCCAACTAAATAAAAATGATTTTTTTTGGTGTGACGACCTTGATACTCATTGATTTGAATCTTTTTTACAGGACGATATTAGTAGTAAGATTTAGCCGATTCCAGTGCAGGAGCCGGAGTGTGGATTTCGGCCGAGTGTGGATTTGTCCGCCATGTTGTGACGTCACGGCCCCGGCCGCAATGTTGGATGACCTTGACCTTTAACCGTGACCTTGACCTTGACCTTGAGTGTCAAATTACCAAAATTTTCCAAAATTTCGAAAATTTCAAAAAAATTTCAAAAATTCCAAATTTTTCAAAAAATTCCAAATTTTCAAAAATCCCGAAAAAAATATTACCACCATCTTGATTCCGGACGCCATATTGTTTCCGGCCGCCATCTTGGTGTTTCTTCCAAAAAATTTTCGATTTCGCATTCCATAATAACCCCACACATATTTAATAAATAAAATTTTTTAATAAAAACTTTTTAATGAAAAACTATTTAATAAAAAAACTTTTTATATAAAAATTATTTAATTAAATCAACTACCGGCACGTCTTACCCGGTCGAGCTCCATCGACACACTGACGCCCCCCACCACTTTTTACATGTATATATTAACTTATCCCCCCTCCCCCCTGACACTACCCAAACTGAATGCATTGTAATTGTCTGTTAGTCACGTGATGAATTTCCCCCCTCCTACTTTCCCCTCTCACTGACATTCGTGTTATAACCCGCTCAAACTACTACATCCCCCTCCAACCCCCTCTCCCAACTTTACCACCCCTTTCTTATCCTTCATATTAAAATATATTTCCTTTATAATTCTCACTTCACAGCACGTCACCAGTGTCTAAGTAGTAACAACCATCGATTGCGACTACGTAATGATCATAAATTTTAAAATTATCGGTTTTTTTAACATTGTAACTATAATTTCAAAAACTTTATTTGAATACCATTAATGAATACTACTTAAACATGACTTATTTCTTAGCTACATTCGATCAATTCCCAATAAAAGCAATCAATTATTAAAAAAAACTTGTTGGTAAATATGTTTATTATACCTACAAGGACTTTATTTCCTACGGAACTTCATCGTCTACACTAACACTCCTGCCAAATTAGCTACATTTCCTTCAATTTCCGATAAAATCAATCATTCGTTTTGAAAATAACATATTTACCAGGACAGTTACATAGAAGAAACAGGCGTACAATTTCATATTCATACTACTTATGCTAAACACACCACTCCTACGCCCTCGCACCTACCATCGAATACCCCCTCACAACTCTACCTTCACTCTCCAACAGTCCCGTCAGAACCTGTCCGAACTGATCGTTACACTCTTCTACAGTATATATACGCGCGTATGACATTGTCTCTGCTTAGCGAGCAGTTTCATATACACGACATCACACAACCATGCATATACCATCATCCAATCTCGTATCACTGGCCTTCTTCTTTACCAGAACAGCTACTTCAGTTTCATATATTACTATTTTTATTCTATCTTTACTTTTTACACGAAAAAAGTATTTAAATCGTAATATTTATTCTCGTCAAACACCCACGTTAATTTAAAAAAACCAGTTTCCTTAATTATAAAAATTTATGTACATTCAATATATAATCAACTACTTGTAAAACAAACACCACATACCTTGGAAATATATTTAGTCTTCACTTTAAAACTATCACAGTCAA
>PNEQ01000643.1:22294-41271 GCA_003012365.1 Medauroidea extradentata | reverse complement strand
AGAGGGAGAGAGAGAGAGAGAGAGAGAGAGAGAGAGAGAGAGAGAGAGAGAGAGAGAGAGTGCTGTATACTTATATGACGATTGTCTGTGGTTGCGTGAAAGAGACGGAAAGATAAACAATATTTTTAATCACCATCATGATCCTTACAAAAGTAAGATACTGTAGACAGATATTTTTTAAAATTAGTATGAAACTGTATTTTCACTTGCTTTAACAAAAAATAACTTGGTGTGCTTGCACTGAAACAGTGAGTATAAAATATCTAAAGCCTACAAGTAGAAGTAATGTCAACAAAGTGTTAACATTTGTTCCAAATTCCTTATGTTTTTGCATGTTCTTTGTGGTGATGTCAGGCTTTGGCTCTGTGGTACCATATTCTTTGGTAGCTTTGGCATCCCACAGTCAAAAAAACTCATTTGCAAACAGTTACTTAGGATGAGAAGGTCTTGACGTAATCTCCAGTCAACCTGTGCTACCACAGAATAGACCAAGTAGAAACACTGAACATGTTACTCTAAATTAACTTAAAAATACACATAGTACATAAAAAAAATTGAAAGTTAAAACAAATAACAGTTTAGATTACAAATACCATAGCTAATAATGAAAACCAAAGCTGAGTGAGACCAATGGCATATATAAGAACATGCAAAGAGAATGAGTTTTCATCAATTATTTATTTAGTCACAAGTTCTAACGTTCAAATATTATTTGTGGAAACTATTAAACCACACTACACTGGAAAAATTGTTAACATGTAAGAAGGGTTACATTTTATCCTACATTTTCATTTCATTTTAATATTATTCAGAGGTAGTTTATTTATTATGGTTCAGGGTTTTCCCCGTTATTGAAAAATAAAATCACTTATAAATCCCAACAGTAAAACTGGTGGAAAATGAAATTAAAAAAAAAAATTAAAACATTTTCAGTGTAAAACAATTTCTGAATGTCAAGCTCACTTACTAATTGAGAGTAAGAGTAATTCACAAACCATTATGTAATAGCTACATCACAGAAATACACAGGCAATTACGTAAAATGTTTCACTCTGAAACTGGGCTTCTCTTGTTATGGCCTTATGTTATGCTAACGTAACGGACAATTCTTGCAACACATTGCAGCAAAATTACTACTGTATATAAAAATTAATAAACTGTACCTCAGCTTCAGTATCTTTGATTAGGAGCGTCCACTTGCAGGTGGACACATTGTACGTCCACAGGTCGCTCAAATCCTGGTTACCATCCCAGCCACCAAACAAGTAGATGGTCTCCGTATACGGGTCAATACACATCTGGTGGCCACCCCTCATTCCAGGCTGTACATCTGAGTCTCTGCACTGTATTGGTCGCCACACTGGCTGGTAGTCTTGCTCCCCAATGAACTCATTAAAAAAACCACCTGCCAACATTAAGTTCGTCTTTACTTTTACAGCAATCTATCACCATGTGACGACGAAACAAATGTCTTTAAAATCACCTCATGTAGGAAAACCACATTAGGAGAGTACAGGTTCGTTAGGTTATAACCGTCAACTACACAACACACTAGCAATCTGACATCAGTCTTATTAGATCCAAACAGTAACCTCACATTTCTGACAGCAGACAAATTTTTAGGCAAGCAATAGCCATTCATTTTACTAATTAGAAATATCTATTATCAGTCATGGTGTTGTACGAGGTTTGATTCCTCGCTTAACTAACTTGGGGCCGGGTTGATCACCTCCGGCTAAATTTGAGTATCGCCGTAACTGCAGGCTAAGTCGAAAATTCTGTTTAATCACCTGTGTTAATGCTTAGCTTGCAGCTAAACTAGCCACTAACTTAGCCGCAGAATGAAGAGGCCAATAGGCAGTTTAACTGGAGGATAAAACCAGCCTGCCTGCCTGAATGCTTAGTTACTCTAGGCATAATGAACAGAGCTGGATGTTGTTGAATGCTCTTGTCGAACAAGAGAACTGGAATGTCTGTCATTATATATATATATATATATATATATATATATATATATATAAATATAAACTGATTTGTAAATTAGCCATTCCAATACAAATGTTCTGGTGCACATATTTCGAGGATGCAAATTTGTCTACTCTCTTTTTGCATACAAGGCAAGTTAGGGTTATTGTGAACATGCTGTATTTTAATGTGTATCCTCAAAGCAACTTTTGTAAATACACTGCATGTTTAACAAAGCATAGTGCCGCTTATGTTAAATTTCATTTTAGGTTCACATAATAAGAACTAACTGTATTCATAACTACCCTAACTGACCCTACATGTGTGGAAATGCTGTACAGTGAATTAGAAAAATAACATGGCCACAAAAATGTATCCTCCAACCCACAACTGTCCACAAGGAAAACATTTTCAAACTAATTGTATGAGACATTTTTTTAACTATAGTGTTAGTATTACTGCTAAGTAGTTCTGTTGGGACTCTACTTATTTTATTGTAGGGGATACGTGAACTTAGTTTAATGTCTTTCGTGAGTAAGTGTTTTGATTTTGTCTTCTGAGGCTGTATTCAAGCCAATATCTAATATTTAAAATTCTAGTGTCACAGCGTTGGTTTCCACACTCCTCCGAAACGGCTTAACCGATTTCAATGAAATTTTGTATATACATTCGGTAGGTCTGCGAATAGGTTTTTATCTTTTTTTATACTCCTTAATGCTATTGTTTAGTAAATACTTTTAAATTTAATAATTTTGGAACCCGGTCTATAACTGTGTAAGTGAGAATTGATCAGTTATCCACACGAGCTGATACCAGTCTATCCCCACCAGGTGTCGCTGCTGTATTATTAATATTATTATTTATTAATTTCTTTATTATTAGACCCCTTCCACTTATATACCACATCCTTACACACTTACAATAAGTTATTTATGTGACAAAACGTCTGTCGGGGCAGCTAGTATCTTCATAATATTAGTTACATGCACAAATGTTACTTGTACAGAAACCAATACAACATGCATTGTTCAATCGTAGGCCTAACAGAAGTTAACACGATACCTATGTTAATGTATGCCTAACCGATGATGCTATGAGCACACAACAAAACTATTTCAGGGACTTGAACCATGTACATAAGCATTGTGCGTGGAAAGAAACAATTTTGACATAGAAATATTTTCGAGCCGTAACAGGTTCGCACAGATATTAATATTTGAAAAAATATTGTCCTAACCAGAGTTTAAGTTACCAATAGGATACGGGAATTCTTTATCATATATAATCATACAATACTTACTATATCCATTTCAAACTATTAAATAAACATTTTCAGATTTAAAGAACCATGGCAGAGAAAACAATTCTCTGTTTATCAAACAAACAGGCCACACCCAACGACTATTCTGAAACATGTGTTCATATGACAATAACTGTACGAATGCATCACTGATATTAAATAATATTTTATGTCCCTGATATATAATATATTTTTACAGACTTGCTCAATCACTGCAACACTTGACTTGTTACTGTAAACAAACAAAATAAATACTTTTACGTAATAGTCATAATTTTTAGTTATGGTCGCCCATTCACCTCGCATTAACAAGAAACATTTAACAAAAGCTTATCAAAGTATTTTGATTAAAATGCTTAGAAAATAAATATCAAATTCTGGTTACATTTATTACCAACACACACAGTATAGATCTAAACGTACCGGTAGGCTTTTGGCTACATAACCACCAGCAAAACAATCATAAGCATGCCTACAAAGGGGGTCAGGTGGGCCATGACCCCACCTAATGCCATGATATAAATGGAACATTTTTGCAAATTTTATTCTAATGTATAATAAATGTGTTGTTTAATGATTTAGTAGGTTTAATAACTCGTTGACAGCTAAGTCATTACAGAAAATGGCCGTCACGAATAGTTTTGTATCTTAAAAGTGAGGAACACATGTTCACGCCTAAGCTTTACCAGGGACAAGTCCAAAAACCCTCGCTCCGCAGATTGGGGCAAATAGCTTCACTATTGAGGTCGAGTTTATAAAAAATCATCAACCGTCGATTCTTCCAAGTTTGAACCACAGAGTGTGAACGGTTTGTGAAGTGTAGTAAAAAAAACAACAAAATGAAGTTACGTACTGCTCTTTTTTCTTTCACCCCTCCGGCCCTTTCGGTCACGGATTAGGAAAACATGGGGTGTGAGTTCTTCCATTGTCTGGGTAAAAACCACGCAACCTATCGTTTGCGAGTATTAGGAGTGGAATAGCCGAAGCTGAAAGGAAGACTGTGTTGTGCCTCAAGAACATGAACCGTTGTGTATTATGTGATGTTAATTGCTAGAAGTGATCATGGGTCTTTAAGTAGAAATATGCCAGAGTGTTAAATAAAAGTAGCTCATTCTAATGTGCAGATAATTTCTAAAAAATCTAATCACTGAAAACAAAAGTAACTATAAAACTGTGTGAAGATAGGTTTTGATATGTTTCCTCGTGTAATATAATTCTCTAAAATGCAGTACATTTAATAATTGGTATAAGTCTACTTTTAGCG
This sequence comes from Medauroidea extradentata, assembly GCA_003012365.1. Classification (NCBI taxonomy): domain Eukaryota; kingdom Metazoa; phylum Arthropoda; class Insecta; order Phasmatodea; family Phasmatidae; genus Medauroidea; species Medauroidea extradentata. Next base: position 36,742 of record PNEQ01000643.1, on the reverse strand, counting down.
TCACACTCAAAGGGCAACAATGCAGTTACATGTTTACTTGAATACTAAAGCCACGTAAACTAATCTAAAGCAGTTAACTGTGTACGAAATAAGAAAGTTTTAGGTGATAAATGAATAAATCAATTCACTTTTTCACCAAATCTATGGCTTTATATACACCTTAAGTGATTTATGGTATGGATAAAGCGTAAATTAAAACCAAAATAAAGTCACTTGTATCACCTTTCCAAAGACAATAATTGTGTTTGATTATGTAAAAATAACGAATAAAGGCATAAGGTGGCAAACTTTTCTGTCATCATTGCAAGCTATGCGATCTGATAAGTACTTCAACTAAACATTTGATGCTGTCTTAAAACGTTGTGATGAAAATGATGTTGAAGTTCCATCCGTAAAACGCAGGAAGGTATCAGAACACTTGGATGAAAATTGCCAAGAACATTTTCCAGAAACCAAGAAAGATGAAATTCGCACAAAAGTTCATTATCCCACCTTGGATTCTTTGGTTCACGCATTGACCAGCGGTTTGGACAAGAAACAAGTGCAATTGTTACAGCAGCAGGAAATATGTTTAAAATGGACATAACCAAAAATGAAATTGGAATTCTGTCCAAGTTTTTTGATCTTTCTCCAGAAGAATTGGAAGGCGGAATACGATTACTGAAAGTATGTGACACTGACAAATCTCTCTCTAAACAAGGCTGCTTCTGAATTTAGTTTGATTCCTGTGAATAGTGTACCGTGTGAACAAATATTTTCAAAACTGGTTCAAGTGAAAAGTAAGCTTCTGTCGACAATGAGCCAAGGACGGCTAAATGACCTTACGCTTCTGTTTGTTGAAAAGCAACTCACCATACAGGTAGACACGGACCAAGTTATTGAGGAATTCAAAAAAATTGTACTATTTGAACGTTCTTTGTGTCCGCAATCCAGACATCTGTGCTTACTTGGTTTGTGTCTGTTATTAAGGTGTTGTGGTTACTTGTATACAGGGTTATTCAAAATGATGTATAATGAAGTTTTTTTTGTTACAGTGACCGTTAGTGTTAGTGTCAAGAGACATGGCAGCCAGACCAGCTGAGAAAGCATTTTGCGTGATGGAGTTCTGCAGGAGCGAGTCTGCAACTGTCGTGTGTCGGAAATTCAGGACCAAATTCAATAAGGCTCCACCGTCCAGAAAATCCATTTACGAGCGGGTTAAGAAGTTTAAGGAAACAGGATGTCTTTGCAAAAGCAAAAGCAGTGGGCGACCATCGACATCCGAGGAACAAGTTGACCGGGTCAGGCAAACATTCATCACAAGTCCACAAAAATCAACATCTCGAGCCAGTCGCGAGCTGGGCATCCCACAACCAACTGTTTGGAGAGTGCTTCGAAAACGTCTGCACATGAAACCTTTTCGGATACAGTTGCTGCAAGCCATTACACATGCCGATAAACTTTTGCGGAAACAGTTTTGCATTGAGATGCTCCACTTAATGGAAGACGATGGTTGATTTTCAGCGATGAGGCTACCTTTCACGTGAATGGTGCAGTAAACCGGCACAACGTCCGAATATGGGGAACAGAGAATCCCCAACTTGTTGTCAAACATATCCGTGCATCCCTGAAGGTGAATGTGTTTAGTGCTTTGTCGCAACAAAAGGTTTATGGACCTTTTTTTTTTCGGAGGCGACAATCAATGGACATTGTTACCTGGACATGCTTCAGCTGTGGCTCTTGCCGCAATTGCAAGAGGACAGTGCAAATTTCATTTTCCAACAGGATGGCGCTCCACCACACTTCCACAACGATGTTCGTGAGTTTTTGGATACCGACCTACCACAACGCTGGATCGGTCGTGCATCAGCTGGCAATTTGCAGTTGCTGGCATGGCCCCCACGTTCACCGGACCTGACACCGTGTGATTTTTACCTGTGGGGTTTCATAAAAGACAATGTTTACACACCTCCACTTCCACACAACATCGCTGACTTAAAAAGGCGAATCCGGGCAGCTGTGAATGTCATCGATGCGGACACTCTGGGCAGAGTGTGGGCCGAATTGGACTACAGATTGGATGTGTGCCGTGTGACTAACGGTTCACACATTGAACATTTGTGAACTTGACAATAAAAACTTCATGATTTGCTCTTTCCATACATATATTCATATTACAAATTTACACAATACTAATATTTTTTTCAATCACTTCAAAGTGTATACATCATTTTGAATAACCCTTGCGTGCTCGTGTATCTGAACTCAGGAGAGAAACTATGCTATGTTGATCCCTACGAATAAGCAAAAAAGAAAATGCCCTTTGAACTTATTACCTAAACTGAATATTAAAGGACGTATGATCCTTTGCAAAATAGTGTGGGTGGCTACTAGGTTATTGATAAGAATATTTTTCTTGTCAAGATTTTTGAAAATTTAATGTTGTAGTGTTGAATCAGCAGACCTAAAGTAACTTAACAAACAAAAGTCTCTATACAAGTGTCTAGAATGCATCATTTACCAGAAATATGCTCATAATTATCAGAGGTGCCATAATACAAGCAATATTAAGGTTGACACATCTGTTTAGCAAAGGGGTGTGAGTGCTTTCAAGGATGATTTTAACACAGGGTGAAGCTCTCCGTGATACTAAACATTGCTTACAGATTAGTACATCTTCTCCTTTCAGTTTCCAAGATTTAAAAACACTGTTTTTAAACTCAATTTTGATGGGTTCATATCTCCATAAATGTTCTGAATAAGTAGTATTTTATTCTTACCTTTTCATAAGGATGCACCTAATGAAATTTCTGTACCGAGTTCAGTTGCAATTGGTAGTTACATGTAAATAATTATTTTGCAAGATTGAAATTCATTATATGTGTGAATAATCATGTGCTCATTCATTCAAACAAACTTGCAACAAGTATTCAATGGGATTTTAAAAAAAATATATTGTAATATTTCATTGCAGTTTGTGTTTAGACTATTATGTTTGAATTTTACTAGAATGAGGTTAACTTTTTTAGCTTATTTAAGAAAATTTAAGATCAAGTATTTTAATAAAAATGTTGAGTGGAAACAGTTTTGCTATTATTGTGAATAGTTTTGTTAATAACAGGTAGCTATAAAACACACACACATACAAACATAGTGTGTGTATGTAGAACAATGCAAAATCATGTCTATGACAATACACTTCCAAAAGGCAAAACTGTGAACAATTTTATAAGCATTCAGGATATCAATATTCAAGCACACAATTTACAGAACCTGTTTTACTTCTTTCTCCATGTCTGCTTCATGCAAATTTTGACAAGATGTACTTTTTTTTACTGTAAACTACAATATGTGATGGGCAAGTGTTTCATGTCTGTATGTGTGTTATTATCTGTTTATCTGTTATAAATCACTTGTAGGCCAGCCAGAACAGTATTAAAAAAAACTAATTCTATACAATCTCTACCCCTTGTATTGAAATGAGATATACCTCTGAACTTTCTCAAAACATAAAATAATTTAATTCTTCAGGGTTCTTACAGCAACATACAATTAAAATTCAAGGACTTTTCAAGGACTGTCTACAAATATTTCAAGAACCGCAGTAAATTACATTTGATACGCCAAGTTTTTATTTGAGTGTTTAAGATTTTATTTGCAACATTTTTACTACGGTTTCCTCCCTCCCCCTTTCAGAACTGAAGTTTACAAATGTCAAATGAACCATAAATTTTCAATTTCATTTAAAATTAACACCTTCATATTTAATGAAACTCCATATTTATTAAAAAGTTTCATGAAAATAAATTACACTGAATCACAAAATAAGTACTTTTTAAAGTGAGACATTATGTTTTAAAAAAAATTCAGTCTGTTACTGGTTCTAATATAAACAAATATGGCTGACGCCATGCTCCTGCTTAAGTATTTGCACACATTAGAGTATTTTATTCTCAATTCAAGGTATTAAAATTATCACAAATTACATACTGAAACTGAATAAACAAAAAATAAGTAAGCAAAGTGAAATATCATTGGTCACAAATTGCGCAACCTACAGTGCGAGATCGTTGGTAGAAAACATGCTTCGGAAGCGGTATGGCAACTTCAACTTGAAAAACGTGGGAGACATTCCACTTTGCAGCATGAACTGCACGCAATCTAACATGCTGTGGTATGCCAGAAAGTATATCAATTTCACGGATGCTGCAAAATGTCTGTTATAATCAAGTAAATTTCATTACAGAAATAATGCGTACAGAAAATATGGTTGCATATTACTAAGAAAGGATTTAAATGTTAGGAAAATAGCTAGAATATTAGGTAACTAAACCCAAAAAATTCAAGGACTTTTCAAGGACTGGATTAAATCAAGGACTCCTCAAAACCTTTTAAGGACATGGTCAAAGTTCCACGACTTTCCAGGACCGTAAGAACCCTGATTCTTGAACTCTTGCTATCAAGTGAGGTGGCACACCGATAGCACGTTGGCCTCATATTCGGGAGGACCAGGGTTCAATCCCATCTCCGGCCATCCTGATTTTGGTTTCCCATGGTTTCCCGAAATCACTCCAGGCGAATACTGGGATGGTTCCTTAACAAAGGTCACGACCGCCTTCTTCCCTAGTTCCTCCTGTCATTGCGTCAAGTTATGTGACACTGTCTCTAATGACCTTGTACCAACGAGACGTAAAATCCACTTAACCTTACCTTACCTTGAAATCATGCCTGTATCAAGTCCTATCTTTAGAAATATTTCTACCAAAAAAACTGCAAAAATAACTTCATACTGCAAGTTTAAATCCAAATTTTCCCAGGGGAGGACCCCCAGACCCCCCACCTTAACGAAGGAGTAAATATCCCCCCTCCACTTAAATCCTGGCTACATCATAGGCTGGCCCCCCTAATAGAAATATCTGGGCACGCCTATGAAAATTATATTGGCAAACCTCTCCTGAAGATTTTATCAGAGGTTAACTTAACAAGAGATTAACAAGTGGGTAGATTTAGTTGGGAGTGACAAAATGGGCCTTTAAAAAATTACAGGAGATGGAACAAACAGGTTCAAGAAAAAATTCCATTCACTAACACCATCTATGAAAGCTCAAATATGTCATGAGTAAGGGGGTTTAAGGGCGCAATCTACCGCAATTTTCATCATAATTATTTTATTTTGTATTCGTACCAGATATTTTTTTTTCTTATTTTAGACACAAAATATGACTAAATTTGGCTCTTATGAAATTTTTTTATCTCTCATAGTTTTCGCGTAATTGCTTGTTAAAGTCATATTTTGCATGGTTCTGTTTTAACGACTGTACACTAAAACCAACTGATACACCAAACTGAAAAAAATCACAGTGGATAAAGACATTGCAGGCTACAATGACATGCTCATAAAATTAAAGAAAAAAAATTATTTGTATTTTTTTTTAAAAAATATTGAACTTTTTAAATTTTTATTTTCAGTTTCAGCATTTTTTTCAAATACAAATAATTTTTATTCTTTAATTTTATGAGAATATCATTGTAGCCTGCAATGTCTTTATCCACTGTGATTTTTTTGAGTTTGGTATATCAGTTGGTTTCGGTGTAGTCGTTAAAATCGAAACATGCAAAAATATGACTTTAACAAGCCATTACGCGAAAACTATGAGAGATAAAAAAATTTCATAAGAGCCAAATTTAGTCACATTTTGTGTCTAAAATAAGAAAAAAAATATTTGGTACAAATAAAAAATAAAAAAAATGGTGATGAAAATTGTGGTAGCCGCACCCTTAATCAGTGATTTCCAAAATGTAGTTTTTTACGAATGTACCTTCTAAAAAATTTTAGTAATACTATTGACCTACATGCTATTTGTTTACATAAGAATCTTTGACATGTTAAATTGAGCCGAGTTCTTATATTCAAATTTCCAAAATTACATTCTAAAGAAAAATAAAATATTGAGAGGGGGAAGGAGGGAATTGGAACAGTATTTAATTGCATAATCGCCACCATCACAGAACAGCCGCACACATATTTTGAAAAACTTACAAAGGAATTTTAGGGATCCGCATAATGGCTGCACTTAACTGTTAGGTGTAACATCTGACTATTAGGTGTAACATTAATTGTTTGTGAACACGGCACACAAATGCCATGTCAACAGTAGGTGGTGCATTCTCGAACCGTATCTTGCAGCTGAACATCCGAGAGTATCAACTGTGCGCCAGAGACATCACAGTACTGTAGTTAAGAGAACAGTACGCTCGGTGCAGTACAATCGTTTATTCTACCAATCTTGTCATATTCCTGAGATCACGTGAAAGTTTTCTCTTCAGCAAGCAGTAAGTATACTGCCAGTGCCATGTTTGTTGTTAAACAAATACAGTGACTGATTATTTGGCTGTACAAGTGTAACTTTGTAATTATGTTTTTTACAAGCAAGACTTTTACAAGCATGCAAATAATACGAGTGGTGGTGTGATTGTTTACCTGTATAATAGCGTATGTGTACTTCACTCTGTTTTTAAAATATGTGTTATTAGTTACACATGGGTGTTATGTGATCAACTCTATAATATCCCAGTTATTTGTTCATGTTTTGTTTATGATTTTTACTGTGGCCAACAAAAATGTCTTATTTAAAATTCAATATCTGTGATGATTTCTTGTTGTAATCATAAATTAGCAGTTTGATACGTGCACAAAACACCACCACACGAACATAAATCAATAGGTCTAATTTTGTAGATGTATTTTTATGGTTATTTTTACTCATAATTATAGTTTATTGTTTTATGCAATATTATACCATACTAGCAGAACCCAACAGATGTCCTGCTAATGTATGAATGAAAATGGATGTTGGTCGAACTGTGTAAGCCACTTGTATATTCTACAAGGGGAAGCTAGATATAGAAGCTGATGTACTGCAGCATCATCTAGTATCCAGTTATAGCAAAATGGATACCGCTAAAATATATTCATGTTCAAATATATACGTACATCAATTCCCATGGCTATCAGTTGAACAACACAGAAGTTGATACGTTGCAGTGTCATCGAGTGGAGATTCTTCGACCCATCAATACCATCGATTCTTGCATGAGACTCGGAATCGAGTAATCGAACTTTCGACACGTCGATTATCGATTCTCTTTGCGCAGCCTGTAACCTCTTACGATACATATCGGCATTACTGCATTTGTTTGAATGCTATAAAATATTAGAAAGTAAAGGTTTCCGTTAAAATATTGTGATAAAAATTATTTAGATTATATTTAAAAGTTGTTTTGTGAATTACCATTTACGAAGAAAGACATTATATCTATCTGTTAACGTGTCCGCCATGTTGTAAAAAAATCACGTGTGCCAGTTGTTCTCAGCGGAAACATCTGACAGTCTTTTACTACGGCTTCGTTTTATGTACACATAAACACCATGGAATTACAGGGTGCGGCAGAGAGGACGGACGGTTTTAAATAAATCATAAAATAGGTAATTTTACTCACAAACAAATTTATTGATGGAATCAGGTTCGCAAGTATGGAAAATCAAATCAGGCATGTGGTGGCCGACATCGTTGATGCAGTGCTGGAGGCGTTCTTGGAAGTTCGCGTAGACTCTCACCAACATCGCCCTCTCAACTTGGGCGACTTCCACGCGAATAGCATCCTTCAATTCGTCCAGAGTTCGGGGTTTGTTCTCGTATACTGTAGCCTTGAGGTGTCCCCATAAGAAAAAATCACATATGGATAAATCTGGGGACCGAGGAGACCAATGAACGTCGCCAAACCTGGAAATAAGGCGACCAGGGAAGAGAGGGCGAATAACGTCCATTTATGCTCCGGCTGTGTGGGCGGTCGCCCCATCCTGCTGGAACCACACACGTCGGATTGGAACACGTCGCCGTCGTAATTCAGGGGACAGGAAGTTGGTGACCATTTCGACGTAGCCCTCTGAGTTCACGGTAACAGTACGACCATGACTGTCTTCAAAGAAGTAAGGAGCAATGATGCAAGTTTGCGATACAGCGCACCAAACTGTTACTTTTGGGCTGTGCAGCGGTCGTTCGTGTAACTGTTGCAGATATTCATTAGCCCAATACCGGCAATTCTGCTGGTTAACCATGCTGTTTAGGTGAAAGTGGGCTTCGTCACTCATGAACAGAATGAGGTTCTCATGTTGATCAATCAGTGCTCCCATCTCACGTGCGAAGTTCATTCGTTGTGCATAATCTCCGGGCTGTAACTATTGCACAATAGCCAATTTGTAGGGGTGAAAGCGGAGATCAATACGCAAAATTCGCCTTACCGAACGATCACTGAGGCGAAGTGCAGCAGCATGTTTCCGGGCAGATCGAGTTGGACTGCGAAGAAAGGCTTGTCGAACGCGTTCAACATTTTCAGGAGTTGGAACTGTTCGCGGAGCTCCTCTTGGTCTTCTGTTGATCAGTTCACCACGCCTGCGTTGTGAATCAATCCAACGATGGATGATGTTTCGAGAGTGGACAGCTCTATTCCGATGAATGTTGAAGTGGCAACGAAACTCACGCTGTACGACGGTGGCTGACTCATTATTTCGGACGAAACAATCATAGGCGAAAATGCGGTGCTCCACCGTCCAAGGCTCCATGACTACAACTGGTAAACCAATGCTACGAACTCACGAGTCAAACGGCACCCTCCTCACCCCTCTCGTAGACGGAGGAGGAGGGTACTACCCATCTCAAAAACGTCCGTCCTCACTGCCGCACCCAGTATATTTCCTAGTAAAATAGCCAATATTTTAATTTGTAAATGGACTATTTACTATTTTTTATGTTACTGCTACAATTTATATTTAGTACCGCCCGCAACGACAACACTAACGGCCGTGTGTGTTCGCCGCCCACAACATTCCTCTGCCTAATAAGAGAAGTAGCGTGGCAAAAAGTTAAAGCGTATTTTATACAAACGCAGTTAATATAATTACTTGCATGCAAACCTGGTTGTTTCATTCAATTTTGACATGGTAAAATTAATAAAGGAACCGGGACACTGAATATTTGTTTAACCAACGCCTTTGATATTTTGTTACGTTAGGCCTACTTAAACTGTGTCAACACTTAAACTTTGCAAGTGCAATTAAAGTGCAAATTTGTGATATTTACTGGACGGAAACAAACTTATATGTGAAGTGACGGATATTTCATGCGACCACCAGTTTTTAATTATTTATTTATTTAAAGGCCTCTACTTTCACTTTGACTATGTCTGATGTGTGGCACCATTTTCATAGCCTATCACCCGTTTAATGAAAATTACGCCGTGTGCAACTATTGTGCCTCTAAAATTTTGAGGCGCGGAAAATCAAAATAAACAACAAACTTGCTTAAATATTATAAGACGAAACATGTTATGTTTATGTTTCATCCAACGACAGTTGTATTCATTTTGAAAATATGTAATAGGAATTGAACATTTATGACTATTTTGAACAAGACAACTAAAATTGGAATCTGGAATCGAAAATCGAGCATCGACCAAGAACTGAAATCGGAATTGAAAAAATCTTGACTCGAGCCATCACTAACTAAAATGGATAGCATAAAAACTTTTCCATGAAAAAATATGTCTAAGCCCTATGTTCAAAATTTCATGGTGATATACATACACAGTATAATATTACAGTACGTGAAATCTATAAGAAACACGCTATATGCAAGTACATTGACCTTATCTGTAGACTGAACTACACAATATGTTGATTAAATTCATTCTTTTGTTTTTATATTAATGGTTTCATATCCTATTTTTAATAGTAAAATTCAGCAGTTCAACATAGCAACAAATAGTTTAATCTTTTAACTTCTCCTTTGATTTTAGATAATAAACTACATAGTACGAATATCCATGCAAAGTAAAATCTTGTTGGTATACAAAACTCACTTGCTCCACACTGTTCTATGTACTTTTCAGCTCCTTCATAGTCACCATTGTGTACCAACAGGTTATGCAGTTTGGTCAGAAGTGGGTCTTCTAGTAATATGTTCGTACGTTGTTGAAGAGTATCAAATACATCAATATAGTCCAACTGACGGAAAAACTTTAAACACAAACGAATTGCTTCTCTTTTTCTGTACTGAAATAAGCACAAACAAACATGAAAAATAATTAGTCACAATTTTTCTATGAAAAACATACATACCTAATTTAAATTACATTGACATAATTAATCTCACACGAGTTACAACAGTCAGTTGCATCAGTCCATACTCTAACCACCCGTCTTGTAGAAGGCAAATACACAACACGAAATATGACTGTAACTGGCACAATGCCAACAACAGACCAATCAAAACAGTATATAAAAACCTTTCCCTACAAAACTTAGATTTTATTTGCAATCTAGGGAAAAATTAAAAAATATCGTAGAATTACTGCAGACAACAGCTATAAACATATTGTAACAAACCAGATGACAGCTGTGTTGAAGGCCACACAATTCTACACTAACCAGGAGTTTGACTCGTTTCCTTACCAGGGCGGCAACTAGTAAGTTGACACACCAGCAGCAAATGTCTTTATCAGTTTCTTGTGACAAACCTGCGAGTGTACTGACTAGAGCAAAGAAGGTAATCTCCTGAGCAGCACATCACAGCATCAGTCACCTGTCAATGAGGGAATATTTTTTTTCCATAGATTTAAGAGTTATGCCCTTGATCATCTCAGACTGGTCACTGGGTAAACGTTTAGGAAATCACCTCGAGGTTACAGAAGGAATATATTCCTACAGTTGAGGATTTCTATAGTTCTGTGATTAGTTCTGGAGTTCTCCAGCGAACGAAGTTCTTGAGTTCTGAGTTCGACAAGCGTGCCCGCAAAGCAGCGAGCATTGTTAGCGGCAGTGAGTTCAGCAAGGATATCTTAAGATACTCGGAGTCTCCGACCATCTGGTCGAGAACATCCAGCTGCAAGTCTACAATATACTGAGCGAGTGAGTACGCAACTGAAGGACTTGTGATGCATAATCGGCTATTGTTTGCTGGGTGCAAGTTCTGGATACTATAATACTGGACAGTGCAATGAAAAAGTTGCAAGTATTTTTACCAGGGTAGCACGTCGTTGCTGTCCTCTCGGGACGAACCGATACTGTCGTAGACTTGTCGGTACGGCTCTTAATGATAACAGTCGCGCACACGAAGACCCAGACAACGAATTAGAATATCAAATGCCTCATCTTACTATCTCTCTGCAATTACTAATCAGAGGTGTCTCGGCCCGACGTACTTTGTGACTTGGCGTAATCTTGAGTGGGTTCCTGCTGGGTTTAGGATATTTTGAGTTTTTCTCTTTCCTTTTAGGGGGTTTTTCTTCAATTTTGAGTTTTGGGAGAGTCTTTTCGCCCTCCCTTCCTGTGAGTGTCTTGTTGTTAGCATGATGGGATGGAATCTTAGGGAGTTGGGTTGCCCTGGTTGACGGTGCTGGCTGCCTCCCTGCCCACCCCGCTCCTCTCCTCCACTGGCCATGGAGGAGGGCGGCCTGGGGTTGGGGGGGGGGAAGGCTGGTTCCGCCGACCAGTGGTAGGGGCGCTAGGGTGGGGGCGTGCGAGCGCTGCTCGCATCAGGAAGAGAAACACTTGGATGCCTGCGTTTGATGGGAGAGGCGGTGGTACTGAAGAGTAGTCACGAAGGGTTCTGGTATTCTGCTGGCCGCCACGTGTGTGAAAGACGCAACACGACACTTAAGTTTGCTCGTCTTGCTATCGTGCGTATCTGCCTCAATCACTGCCAGAGGCAGTTGGTGAGTAAAATGGACAGGTTGTGTCCGCTGGCGCAGAAGAGGCCCTAGCAAACATTTGTCGGGCGCGCGAGTTCGCACCGCGCGGCACCGCTGGAGGGGGATTAAGCTCTACGAAGTAGTAGCGCTGGTGTAATAGGAATTTCTGTGAAATGGATGGGTTGCCAGGCTTTCGCCATAACGGGAGATCAAAGAGAGTGGTGATCGTCGCATTTGAGTAATGAGTCAATGAGCTCGTTGGAAGGGAGTTTATGTTAGGAAGAATAGACAAGAGGCGTTTCGTGCGCAGAGGATAAATGGAGACTCAGTAAAAGTATCTGTATTACTGTTGTGCTTTGACCTACCTGTAAAATACGTATTAATAGTACTGGTGCATCATTGTAATTGTAATCGTAATTGTTGCTTTGGGCATTCAAGCATGTTATGGTCATTGTCAGTGTTTTGAGATGATACGCGTAAAACAAGGAACTGACAGGTTATGATATCAAGTGTAAAGAGTGTTGTGGAGAGTCATGAATTTGCATCGAATTGTGTAAACCTTTGTAAAGTGGGATAAGGTTGTACGAATATTGTATCAAGAGTGCTTAAAATGTCAATACATGGTTTATTCTAGAATGGTTCTTTTCCTTGCTCAGGAATGTAAAGAGTAGATCCCTAATCTCTGATAAGCTATAAGCATAGGTCAGTAGATGCAAAGGACAGTAGTTCCTTTTAACCTTGTTTTTTATCTTTGTTCATTGTTGTTCATGTTGGATAGGCTTAGGCCTTATACGAAGAGTCTGGGTAGTCCGGCTCAATCTTAATGGTGTCCCGAAGCCCAAAACAACAACGATGAGGGCGCCTCGGCCCACAATACTCCGCATCACGACACCTAACTTTGACGCCTGATGGTGGTACTCTGCCCTACCGTCGCCGCGACTCGCTGACATCTCCCCTGGCTTGACGTCTGCCCCAGACAGACGACGCTTTGCTTCTCCCCGATTTACGCCAAGGCCCCCCCCCCCCATCACTTGGCCTGCAAGCTCCGGTTCGTTTCGAGCCAATCAGGAGTCAGCTTTCCACTGATAGCCGCGCCTCTTGAGGACAACAATTCCGGCCAGAACAGTATTTATTCAATAATTTCTTGTCGCTATTTACATCCAATAACATAAAATGGTTCATTTACTTGTTATCATTTATGATTTATTAACTACTAAATATCTAGAACACAGTAACAACTAGCAAAACTATTGGCTGGACCCCTCCCCTCTTAGTTAGCTAGGGAGGTGGCCTATGCGTGGGTGGGGTGAGGCCCCAGGCGCTCTCTGTACCTGCTCCCCTCTCCCTCGCTTTCATAAAGACACAATATGTACAATTCCTTATTTTTAATATAAAACTTGGTGCCATAACGGTATCTTAATGAGAACTATTGCAATGTGATCCTGATACAATGACGCGGAGAACGAATGGTCGCAAGGCATAGTTATTATTACATATTGATTTATGATGGTTGACACTGATAACTATTAAATATAATAAATCGGGGTGGCGACCATATTGGCTTGCCACAAAGGTTATCCTGAGATACTCTGTGTCTCCGACCATCTGGTCAAGAACATTCAGCTGCAAGTCTAAAATATACTGAGTGAGTGAGTACGCAGCTGAAGGACTTGTGGACGAGGTGAGAAGAGTGACTAGATAGAGAAAGACTAGTGTAAATAGTAGCAATGTAAGTAGTAGTGATAAAACATATTTCTCGTAGATATTCAACTGCGTAAACACACGAGTGTTTACAGTAACAGACAGTGTAAACGTCAGTGTAGCATGTGGCCTCAATAGAAATACAGAAGGAAATGTGTGGTATTATTTTAATTTCAATTAAAATTAGTCTTCCATCACTTATGGACCCTTAATTGTAACACTATGGAAACAAAATATGAGGACAACATTAAATTAATATGTAAATCATACAGTTTCTAAAAACTGAGGATTAATTTTCTACGGACTCAAAGCTCCACAATCATGCCAGTTTTAGAATTATTTTTATCAGTCTGACGAGTAAAAGATATTTGTCAAGGTGAATGATGGATGGGCACAACAAGTTATTGTTAACTTCAATGTAAATTGTACACATATGCAAAGCTGCTCCTATATTTTATAGCCCAGTAATTTTAGGTTTTTAACCGGAAATGAAAGACAGAAAGCTGAATTTTTGTACAGTGGTGCTACTCACTGTTCGAAACCACGAACCAAAAATCCCCAAGAATTCCGTGCTTGCTTCCTTTTAAAATGGCCGACAAAGATGGCGGACACAGGATTGTGCCTTGATAACGTTAAATGACTATATCTTTTTTTCTATTTGAGATACGGACTTCCGGTTTGGATAGTTTTGTAAACTAGGATCTAAAGATAAATAAATGTTCAGGTTTTATTTATGCATGTTTTTAAATTAGATCATAAATAAATTATATTTAATAATGTAAGAAAAAAATACAGTAAAATTTTTCATTTGATCGCAATTATTTACAAAACCATAACAAAAACTGATAAAATATCTAAACAAATATTTTACTCCACTTCATTTGCTACAAATTGGTATACTTGCATTTGCTGTGCGTGTTTTCATGTGTTTCAGAGTAACTTCTGAACTATGGATGATCGCAACAGTACCTGTGTGTTGTGTGGTGAGAACCTCTATCAACGAGGAGGAAATTCCCATGG
>PNEQ01000643.1:0-21294 GCA_003012365.1 Medauroidea extradentata | reverse complement strand
ATTGGCATCTGCTGGTGAAAAATTCATAATGGCAATGTATGGTGCAGGAAAGTGTATGGCAATGAACAAGCTTCGGTATTATTCATTCAATAGAACTATATCTCGTCAGAAAATTAGCAGCACATTTGATTTGGCTGTTCTTCCACCCACCGAAGATGCTGCAAAGTTACATTCACAAAGAACATACCTGCAAGTACAGTAATGGTTGGGCAACCAGTTAGATCCGAAGATACGGGGTTGGAAAGAAAAGGATGGAAATCTCAGACCGATCACTACATTACTACCAGCTGCTCCAGAAGTGCTGCTTAACCTCATTTCTTGTAACTGTAAGAAAGGCTGTAGTCGGGGGTGTAACTGTTTTCACTCAAACCTACCCTGTTCAGCGATGTGCAGCCACTGCAGAGGAGTAGACTGCAACAACACTCCTAGTGTACAAGAAGAAGCAGATGATGATTATGTAGTGAACATTCTATCGGAGAAATATTACTGAATTTTTTTACAAATTTTTTTGTGAACTGTGCAGTGTTATTACAGCGCTGTATATTTAGACACTGAACCAGTCACATCCCAATTATATGAATGCTGAGGTGAACTGAAGAAAAAGTAAGTACACCGTTTTGTAGCCAATGAAATTGCGCAGAACATTTGTTAACACATTTTGTCAGTTTATTTAATGGTTTCGTAAATAATCATGGTCAAACTACAACTTTTTTCGTATTTTCATCTACAGCACTCACATGTAAAATTTTATTACCTAATTGAATAGCACATATGAATAAAAACCCTAACGTTTATTTAGCTATAGATAGTGATTTACAAAATTATCCAAACCGGAAGTCTGTATCTTAAATAGAAAAAAAGATATAGTCATTTAAAGTTATCAAGGCACAATCCTGTGTCTGCCATCTTTGCCGGCCATTTTGAAAGGAAGCAAGCACGGGATTCTTGGGGATTTTTGGTATGTGTTTCAGAACATTTAGTAGTACCACTGTACAAAAATTCAGCTTTCTGTCTTCCATTCCCAGGTTTTGCTCATTTTTTGTCTAAAATGACTGGACTATTAAATCAATTCTTTTAAAATGTATACAGTAACTTGAAATGCTTTTTTTTTTTTTTTTAATTTTTCTATACATAAAGGTAAACAAAAAATTAACATACCTTATGTTACACAAAAACCTAGAACAACCATGTCAAATCATGTTGTGCACCATTTATGAACACAAAACTGATAGAAAATTAAAACCTTTATGATTTATTCACTCAATGACTACACACCTTACAAAAAAATATAGTGAATTTTCAATGTATATACTCCAAAATGTCTAAAAAATTAAGTAATATAATAACATAAAATGTTTTAAAGAGCTGATAAAATCCATCCAAAACAAAAGTTTAATTTAATGGTCTATGTAATCCTCTTTCCAGACACTCTCCTCAGAAGAGAACTGTCAAAATCGGGCAGACTTATAGTGTACGGACTGTACACACCTTTCAAGGCTAGAGACTGACTAGCAACAATTTACTTATGCCGTACCACCAGCATCAGATTAGACTGCCCAATATACGCAACCAATCATTGAAGACCCACGTTCAGGCAACATGTACGTGACGACACCTGTGACCACTCTGGAAGAGGGATATCACAGACACTTAGGATCCAAACTCTGAAGGACAAGTTACATGAGCAGCAGTGACTGCCAGAGCTTACTAGTGCATGATAGTAGGCACAATAAGAGGCAACCTAGTAAGGAAGAGGCATGACAGACCTCCACAATGTTTTAAAATAAATATAAAAATCCCAAAAAAGAAACAACCAAATTAAGTCCCAAACTATGTACAGGTGTAAAGATGAGAGAACAACTTTTATACTGATAACAGATCAGCAGGTTCCTGGCACCTGCTGCAGTGGACATACATATATAAATACACACACTCACAAACACACACATGAATATGCATATAAACACACATATACTGTATAGAGGAAGGAAGAAGAAATGAGAAAGGGGGATGGAAGAGTGAGATCAAGGGAGACAAAACAAGAAATGTTTTTTTTTTGGGGGGGGGGGCCAGGGGGTAAGAGAAAGAGGGGTGGGAGGGGGGTAAAAAAAGACAAACCTAAACACACACACTTAGCTCTACTGTAGACAGCTCAGCTCAAGATGATGTGCGAAACCCTGGCTTAATTCCTATTTTTAGCCAGTTTGTAACTTTCTACTGAACGTAAAAATTTGCCACCACACAGTTATTTACATAGCCTTGTACAATGTTTACATCTACATTACACCACTCCAAAAACCTTCTACAATATAAACTCATTAAATACAATGGTGTTGAATAACTGCAATAATACTAGTCTTAGTTATTATAAATAACTTAATATGATTTGATAATGACATCCATAAACAGTCATTTTTAATAATTGTTAGTACGTTATAGTAGAAACAACGTTGATTTCTGCATGGGAGAAAAAAACATCTTAAAGAACTCTTTCTAACATGAAGTCTTCCCATGACATATATTAATAAATTTTGAAGAACAGTGTCCGCAGAACGGAATGCTGGCTGAAGCATTGTGTAGATGATGGTTAAATTTTCAACGACCCATCGTGTTGCTTTGTGCTGGAATTTATTAAGTAAAATTATACAGTCTGTAGGTATCTAAATAAGATCATAAATAAAAGTTTTTAACTACTGTACATGAAATACAGAGAGGTCAATTTCATCTGAGTTTATTTCAGTATTGCAGTATTTAAATAGTGAGAGCGAGCAAGAGATATTGGTCAGCGCTTAAGGGGCCTCCCTAGATAGGCTGCGTTTGTGTGTGTGTGAGGCAGGAGCGATAAGGTTGCAGTTGACCGGCGTACGTGATACATTATCGTCTATCCACATAAAGCTACTCAGCTGGCATGCAGTGCTTTACTATTATCCTTTTTCCTATGGGACTTTAAGCGGTGATCACATTATTTTATTAGTGGGAAGCATTGTTCAAAGTCTAACACTTGTTTCTATAGCTGTGTTTATGGAATCCGGTTGTTATTTTTACATATATGGTAGTCTGAAAACCCCACTTTTAGCCATTTGAAGGGGCCCGAAAATTATGTTTTAAAAAAACGTGCCACATTTTTGAAACTATAGCGACATAGTTTGATGTGCGTTTTCTTTTTTTATATATGCAAATAAAATGTGCCTTTTAGTAGTTTAGTCAAAAAAAGAATAATCGCAATTCGCTGTAACTTATTTCAAGCGCAGGTAGGGAGGCCCCTTAACATTGAGGTCTTAGCGCTGTCAAAGGGGTGACACGAAGAAGGTATGGAGTGATGCCGGAATGAAGGGATGGGGGAAACAGGAGGTCCCCGAGAAAACCTGCTGACCAATGGCATCGTCCGGCATGATTCCCACATGCAAAAATCGTAGAGTACCAACCCCGCCAGAAAATGAGCCCAGATAATTTTGATGGTAGGCAAATAGTCTGTCCATTCAGCCACTGCAGTCCCTGTATTTAAATAGCAAAATACACTGAACACATTCAGTACAGTACTTAGTTGCCAGCCATACAAGGAGTATAGCAGTTATTGTTAATGTTTAATTACATGCAGTAATTACAAGTGATTTTTTCACAGGTTAAACGTTTATTGCTCACTTTATCCTGAACTGCCTATAACAATGCTCGCAAAGTCAAGTTGATAAAGTTAGTTGCCCAGACTATATTTCCACAGCAAGAGGACAGCACAGCACAGAGATACCAACCACCCTTTGTATGCGCAACCTTCTTCACTGTCCTCTGACATCGCCACAGCTATAAACGACATACATTTTTTTAGTTTTTCCACACATTTTACCTTTAAAGGCCAACATTCCATACATTTTACCTGTAAAGGTCAACATTGTGCAAGTAAAACCATATGTGTGTGTGTGAGGGTGAAACCTGTGTGTCACCGTGCAGGTATATTCCCAACCTGAGCAAAATCAGACACTGGTTGATTCTGGTTCGTGGAGGTGTGGACTGGACAGGCAAAATGTTAAGTGTGTATGTGTAGAGATTCAGGTTAAGCACGTAGTTTAGTTGCGAGTTCTGGCAGTTTTGGCTGAATTTCTGCCTGTCCAGTCGAAACACATCCTGGCCAAAAGTAACACAACTGTGCCATTCAATTAGGTAATCCGGAATAGTGTGTAGGCAATACACCACTGCAGACAAAACTGCACTTCTACTTGCACAGGTACGATATAAGATATAACTGAGCGTGTGTGGTCGCCTACACACAAAGGACATCACACACTGTGCATGCAGTTGGTGGACTTTGTATACACTCCATCCACTCAACGTGAATCAAGCAGATGTAACGTGTAATAATCAGACATTATAAAGAACTCAATAAGTATGTCCATAGAGGACTAAGATAAGTGAAATGATATTTAGTACGCACCCCCATGGCTCCACACATGTAGAAGAGTGGTGTTCTATTAAATTATTAAAATCTACTGACAGCTGGACTGACTTAGGTTCGTTTATAAAACGTCTTAACAGTTTCATGCTGTCCAATAGTTTGTTCACTGGTTGCTGCAAAATTGAGAAATTATTTTTTTGTAACGCTGTTCATACTACTTATGGTGGGTAATTATAGTTTGTTTATACCCAAAAAGTTCCGAAATCACTATGGCTTAGTAGTACTTATGCAACGTAACCATAGGTTAAATGTTTAAAGTAGAGTGCATTCCTATAATTCGCAAAGTTTCCAGCCAATTATAACAGTGTAAAGTGGAGTTGTGGTGTAACACACTGTGTACACACTCGGGAAGGACCAGAGTTGATTCCCAATCTGACCATTACAACTTTGTTTACCACACTTTCTGAAATCACCCCAGGCGAATGCAGGAAACATTCCTCAAACAGGCCATGAATACTGTAACTCCAACCCTCTTTCTCCCGTGTACCTCTAACAAGGCCTTGCGTTGTCTGAAGGCACGTAAAGTAACCAAATAACAAATTAAAAAAATTAATAGCTCTGTCTTGAACCTTGAGTACAGTTAAGATATTTTACAGACACATGTTCTTTTGATTTTTGGGAATAGAGCACTGAGCAGTAACAAAATGTAATGACCTGCAATAGAAATGTTCCAAGGGAAAATATCCAGGCAAAACAGCAATGCTTGTCATGATTCCTACATAATATGAAAGTAAGGAGTAACCCTATCAAGGATGAAACATTTGTTATGGCGGGAGTTACAACATTGTTAAATTAAAGTTTCTCAAAAGGACAATTATCTAGACTCCAGATAATTTACTGAATTGTTTTGGAACAAAACCAAACTTCCTAGCAAATTGTGACGTCAATACAAGAAGTACACACACTCTCTATAACAGTTAGTTCTCACATGACAGATCTTAGTGATTAAAGTAACAGCCAGGTTGTTTATCAAAATAATTTTCTTGGCTTCTGGGGTTGAGCCGCGCTTATGTTGAACCTTGGAGAATGTTTCGGCAGTCCTTGCAGCTGCCATCCTCAGGTCAAGGACTGTCGAAAACTGCAGAAACGTTGTCCAAGAAGCCACACAAGACAACTCAACCCCAGAAGCCAAGAAAATTAAGACAATGGTCGCCAAAGCCTGCAATCTATGCTAGTTATTGAAATTTACAGCCAATATACTAATACTAAAAATACGAGCAATCCTAGAAAAAACAACTGGCAATTTTGTAAGCAATAATTTTGGAGGCATGATGCATTTCTAGTGAACCATTTCTGATGTTGAATTTTAAGACAGTTAATCCTAGCACACTATATAAATAATAATGTTAATGAAATGTGTCACTCAGGTAAAAAATTTGCTCACAAAGTTGGCAAAATTTCTTATGTTATGGTTTACAGTGGATATAGCTCAGACTTTTGTAAAAGCCAAATAATAAATACTTACAGTGTTTATCCACTCTATGCATGGCTTCACGACCTCCCAGTCATCGACACCCGTCAACTCCACGAACCATATGCTAAAATTGAAACTTGGCCCCCAGGCCTGCAAAGGCATTATCTTTATGTAGCGACATGGAAATGGACTATTTCCAATTGTATGCCGTAACGAGAAAGTTTCGGGAACATTGTCATTCTTCAAGCCACTGCAACACAAACATGGACTTAAAATATTTGAAAAGTTTCATGTTCACATCACAATGTTTAGAATTGTTCTGTAAATTACCTGTCCAAGAGTTCAATCATGTTGTCTTCTTGTAACCCTCCATACACCTTGAATTTCTTTAAGTTACAAACATGCGTTTTCTCGTACTTTCCAAACGTGATGGCTTCAACTATGGAATGCTTATGCAGTTTAAGTGTGAGGAACTGGAACACACAAAATTTATGCACATCGTAACAGTAAGTAGCAAGTCGTATTAGCAATAACTGGTTCACAAATTAAAGCATGTAGTAAATAGTAAAAAAAAGGAAACGGAAACTTCAAACTTCTTATGAAGATTAAGAATATTATTTACTTACACACAACAAAATTAATAGGGGGAAAAAATTGCTTAAGGCTGTCCCAGACGCTAGCATTAAAGATAGGGTGAAAGTGGATTTGTAACAAACACAACCTAAGTAAGATAGAAATGTGAAATAAATGGCAACTTGAAGATATTTACAACATTATTCCTGCTACATAGGTAAAATTTTGTTTTTTGAAGGTGAACTACTTTTTTCCTATTTTTAAAAGTTATTAGAATCTCATAACTAACAGGCTATTAAATGTACGTAATATTTGTTTCAATTCCTCGTTTTATCAAGAAAAATGCATCAGAAAAGTCCACGAGGGTACATATGTAGCTTTAACGCTATGTAAACTATAAGAAAAAGAAAACATTGTCGAGGTCATTGCAACCGGTGCGACTGGGAAGCCGTGTGGCAGACACTCATGTGTAGTTGGACGGAGACGAGTCAACCCGCACAGGGTTGCCATATATAGCCTACAGCTAGCAGTCAACACGCGTGCCTTGCGCCCGTTCGGTCCGTGCAAAGTTTCTCCACGGAAAATGCGTTCTTGCAAACAACAAGTCTGTGAGAAAGAAGATGGGTTGAGTTTGTGCTGCAAAAAGGTCGAAATATGACAATTTATTGAAATGATGTATGCTAAGAAATTGTAGGTCTACTTATTGAACTGTCTCACAGAATGCAATCACTTTATTCAGTGACATTAATAATTATTCTTTTGAGTGACCATTCAAAACATCGTCAGTCGCATACCAAATGTTATACATGATTTTTAATCTGGTAAGACATTTACGTAGTAGATAGGAAAAATGTTGGTAGCTTAACGGCTAATGTTTTAGAACCGATGAGAATGAATTATGTGACATTAGAGCAGTACCGGAATGAAAGAAAAGGAGAAATTGGAAATCTTCGAGAAAATCCGCAGACCAGTGTCATCGCTCGGCAAGGTTCTCACATGCGAAAAATTGGGGTTCACTCGCTGGCAATCGAACCTGGATATGGATCGCTGTGGCGGGGAAATGAAGAGATTTTGGCAGCTCGTAAGCAATATAATTAAGAGCCAATGAAGGTTAATGATGTGAATATGGATTAGCGCCAGAATGTAAGGGCGTAGGAAATGGGAGCTCTCCAAGAAAACCTACTAACCAACAACATCGTTCACCTTGATTCCCATTGATCTTTGAAAGAACTGTGCAATGGGAGTGCATGACTGGATTCAGTTTCTTGGACGTACTCCATTGCAAATTGAATGACTGTCAAAAAAAACTAAACAAATAAAAGCAAAACCATAAAATAAGCAGCTTATTTTATGGTTTTGCTTTTATTTTTTTAGTTTTCTTTGACAGTCATTCAATTTGCAATGGAGTACGTCCAAGAAACTGAATCCAGTCACGATTCCCATTACTGGAATTCCTTAGTTATCTGGCTTGGAATTAAACCTGGACTGACTTTATGGGAAGCAGGTAATGTTACCTCTTCACCGCCGCCATTCCAAGATGAATAGTAAAATAATTGAGGAAATAAATACTTCTATTTTGCTCTTTGAATCACATCCAAATATGTGATATATGGCTGAGACGGCGAACAGAAACAGATTACTACTGCAAGTCGCTTTTTGCTGTCAGTGGTAGTATAAACAAAGGGTAATCAATATGACTGTCAAAATAAAGAAAATGAGTCAACCGAATCTACAAAACATTATCCTCCCACCCCTGAGCGATAATATGTGTAGTAGCAAGCATTGCCTTAGAGTGCTGGTTATCTGTGGCCTTGGTACCAACTGAACACTGGACACAATCAGATGGCTTCACATTAATTCTACTAATAAACGTAAAGAGCTACAGTACTCAACACCAAACCTACGCCCACTTTCATGATAATAAAGAAGGCAAACTTTACAGAGAAAAACCGGAATTCGTTTATACGTACTTTGTATTTTTATATTTTCTTGAAAATAATAACGAATAAATACAATGAGACATTGCTACCTACTGAATATAAAAAATTAAATAATATTCCGTAGAGTATTAAACAATTACACGAAAACACCAACGTGGTCACTGTATAATAATCAGTCAATGTATAAATTCCATAATATTCACGTAATTAAAAGAAACATTAAACCGTCCAATTAGAGGTGATACACATTAACGGCTCTAGAGTCGACGAAATGTGAGACAAGTTTATTATGGAGTATCAACTGGAACGAAGGGCGGGAGAAACAGAGTATCGCCGTGAAAACTCGTCAATTGAATGCATCGTCCAAGCATAATTCCCACATGCTAAAATATGACAGATTTATTCAGATATCTAACCGGAATGATACTGATAAAAGATTAACACTCTAGCCCCTGGACCACTACGGCTCCATTAATTTTTCAAGCGTGTCCTGTCAGTAATAAACTAATGGTAATAAATTAAACGATTAATGGAGCATCTTCTGTTTCCAATTTGTTTAACTGCATTGTCTGTATTAGTAACTCATAAGTTCTTAAACTTTTGTTTCCAAAAGTGCTGCCAAACGTTATCGCTGTTGAGAACCGTATATGCATTTTGTAAACGTTCATAAGCTAACATATTTAGAACGTCATTCAAAGTTTTTAATGTGGCCCCAACTTAATTTTTTCAATTATTGACATCGGCAGGCAATCATAACTTAGTCATTTATATTGAAAAAGTATGGTCATATTTGAACTTGGTATGAATTGTGACATGTCTATTCATACAAGTCAACTTTTCTCGGGGATCGCTTGTTCTCCCAGCCCTTCCATTCCGACGTTTCTCCACTCACCAACGCTGAAGATCTATATGTTAAGCGCTGACCAAAATCTCTCCCTCACTCACTCAATAAGTTCAAAAGGGAAATCTGATGCCAAATGTACATACAAATAACAAAAATAATTGTAAATTAACTTTTTCTTGTTAGTTGTGCTACACCTGTTGAGGATATACAGGTAGTATCTAAATTGGTCCAACAAATTGTGGCAGGTGGAAAAAATGAGTTGAAATTGTAGAGAACACTTTGTGCCTAAATTAAATAATACGGAAGAAACAGTGTTTGTAAAATGAATTTTAAACTTGTATTTTTACAAAATATCGGAAATTAAATAACGTAAAATAACAAAACTCTGAACATTTCTTTATCATATTGACGATCCAGTACCGGCGTTTCACGTTCAAAACACACATGAAGTTACTACTGCAGCGATAGTATTGCGAGCTCATTAACATAATTACGGTACATGTTTACAGTGAAGGTCCATCATCTAATATTGCCGAGAGCTCACAAGTACGCAGTCTAGGCTTCGTACTACTGGGCCAAATTTCCGATTGTGATTTGAATGAAAACGATAGGGCCTAGACAGTTGTAACAACAGGACCATTTTTGTTACATATGCCATATTATTCAATAAACCTTTTTTTGTAGAGCGCATTGAAAAATATGAGAATTTTTGGGAAGGAAAGATGTTGTTGCTGCTCCGTCGGTTTTATCTGGAATGTATGCTTCCAGAAATAGTCTATGGAAGGATTCCTAGAAAACTTTCTGCAAAGGAGCCTGCTTACATACTGCAAGCGAGAGAAAAAATTAATTGCAATAAAATAAAAAGACGAAGCTGCTAGCTTAAAATGTTTTTACCTTGTTTTTTTATACATGAAATGTCAATGAAAACCTGTTATATTTTTATTAAATAAGAAAATTTTGTCTGTGATTACATTTCACT
The DNA here is from genome assembly GCA_003012365.1 of Medauroidea extradentata. Classification (NCBI taxonomy): domain Eukaryota; kingdom Metazoa; phylum Arthropoda; class Insecta; order Phasmatodea; family Phasmatidae; genus Medauroidea; species Medauroidea extradentata. The sequence continues at coordinate 11,097 of PNEQ01000643.1, read as the reverse complement.
AATATTACTAACATGTTCAACGAAATTACTGTCAGCGGCCGACATGTTTTGCGAATCAATTTCTGGTGGGCAAGAGACTGTGTGTTCCTATTTACTTTCTGATATTGCCTCTATTGTTTAAAGTATTTTGTGTTCCTTCCTGTTTCATTTCCACGAGTGTAACTACTATTGAAAGGTGACCAGCCATGCTCTGAAAAATTGAAAATTGTGTAAATACCGTAAGCATATTTAAAAATTTAAGTCTTTTTATATAGTGATATGTAATGTCTTCACTGACATTGTTACAGGTGCCAGAGGTTATATAGAACATTTTATAATTATGCCAAATCTGAATAAAAAAATATTTAAAACCAACAAAATACATTTCCCCCCTAGATCTTGTGCCAGTAATATTGTGACGCAATGGTAACAGTACAGCAGCATTGATAATGAAATCGTAACTACAGTCATATTTATTCTTAAACGTAGGATATAATAAATGTATTGAGGTGGTAACACTGGAATAAAATAACTTTTTTTCTTAACAAATGACTGGGCAACGTTGAATTCGGGAGGACCCGGGTTCGATCCCTGACTCCGGCCATCATGATTTCAGTTTTCCATGGTTTTCCGAAGTCGCTGCAGGATAATTTTCTGGGATGATTTCTTTACAGGAGACATAGTTGATTCCTCTCCCAGCTCCTGCCATTGTACAAAGTTGTCTCATCGTCTCTAAAGACCTCGCTGTCGACAAAACGCAAAACCCAGTACTTTACCTTGTAAATTAATGAAATAAACATTGCAGAATAATACTCGCTACAGTTAACATTTCGAAATTAAACTTAAGACTTGCCTGATGACAGTCGGACATACGGAATTAATGTTTCTTGTGAAAATACACATAAATCGTAACTACAAGTAAGTATAAGTGATTTGAGAATATAGGACAGCACTTCTACGGTACTAAGAGCCAATGATGGTAATATCGACGAATATGGAGTAGAAGCGAAACTGCAGACACGTAGCCTGAAAATAAGGGGGATTATCCGGATAAATTACATTTCTCTATTGAAATCAAAATATGTATTACAAAACTGTTGTATCCCTATAATAATAACAACTGCTAATAATAGGAAACTAGATATATTTTTATTTACAGTCTCTTAGTAGCAATTTAAAAATCAACCATAACAGTGCCAGCTCCTAGATATTACAAATAATGGCCCTCCTACACGCGAGTCAAAATCCTGACTACGGTCTTGCCCAAAACAGGGTGAATAGGAGATAGACAAGGAAGGCTGACAACCAATCGCATCCCCAGACACAATTGCCACACAGGTAAATCCGAAGGTATTATCTCCTGTGTTCGATCCGACGTTGTCGCTGCCTCCTTCCTGTACTATTGTGGCAGCACAACTATACGTACACAATATCAGCAATCACTCACTATTTGTGTACTTTTTTTTGTGCAGGGAAAAATATTCACGACAATGAAATTTAGTTATTATTGCAGGGATATATGTTTTGTGAAAACAAAAACAAATATAAACTTTTACGCTGTACATGTTTTAAAATAATGACTGCCTTACCTTGAGGTTCTCTGCAGTTTTAAAATAAAACCTCACTATATATGCTATGATATTCAAAAACGAATGAACTATACTGAATTGTATTATATTTGTATTCAACTACGTTTAATATTTCATTGGCCGACCTCCACTAAGCACTTGGTTACGCGCGGGCTTATGGTGCATTCTGGGTTCGAGTCAGTGGTAAGACATGAATGAGAATTTAAGTTGTTTTGTCAATCTGAGTTACAAAATTGAAGTGGATACCCATCTCTTATGACCGTGCTGCTGTCGACAATATGTTTATCCGGAAAAATTACTATATTTTAATTGTCTGTTTATGCCTCAAGTAGAAATGTAGTAGGTAGAAAGAACTTTCTACCTGTAAAAATATTACTAATTTTTAATAAGAAATTAAAAACAAAATTTTTAGCTAAGGAGGGGGTGGAGTTACAACCCCAAACTCCACCCCCCCCCCCTTTGGTTCACTCTTGTGACAGGTTGTGCTTGCACCAGGTTTTCGAAAAAATTTTACAATAATTTCACCTCTATCGTGAAGACTGAGTAAGGTTTTGTAAACGCCTAAGGCAGTGTTGTGGTGTAATCTAAGAAGACACAGTCGGCACCAACCACAAAGATTGTTCACGAAACTGGATCGCCAGAGCCATATCAATATCACCACAGGCTGCCGGGCCGCTTGCCTCTTGTCTCGGCAACATTGCTATTATCTGTACACTGCTGGCCAAGAAATTCTACACAGCGGTATGCCGCAGCAGTAGAATCGTTACCGCCGCGCTACCTACAGGAATAGCAGTGGCGCTACTGAGTCTGGGACATCCTTAAACAATAATGAAAATAACAACAATAATAAAAGGATAAATTTTGAAACAAGTAGACACAAACAAAGCATGAATGAGACACTAACAGCTGAAGGGTACATAAATTTAAAATTATGTACTATCATATTATAAAACAATGAGTAACATCCTATGTTTGGTTTTACAAGAGTTGTTAAATTCACAGAAAATGTACTTATTTATCAGTTTGCAGAACCTCATTTGCTAATGTTGTGAACACAAATATTTAAGAAACTGATAATAAAATAGACTTACAATGCAAATAAGGTGATCGCTTGGCACTTGGTAGCAATTTCATCCTAGACCATCACTCAATTCATAAAGTTTCCCAAAACTTTCCAACTCCCTTCACTGTTAACAAATCCTCGCCAGTAGACTCTACCACTTCATCACTGACCTCACAAGCACAGGCTGTTAAAATGTGTTCTCCACACCCTCTGAATGTTCTTTATATTATTCCCTCTTTATCTATAATCCCCAGGGCTGCCACCCAGAGTGATGATACAAAAGAATGAGAAAAATAACAAATATCACCGAAAAATTATTTAAAATTTCAGATGTAAGCATAACAACACAACAACTCTGACATCATGGTCACATTCGCCAATCAGATGTCAGAATGGCACCGACTGGGCATGGACAGACAATTCACCGTCTCTATGTAGCAGTGCATTTAGACAGCCTAAAGAGGAAGAAATAATAGTGACAATATTCACGTGATGAGCGGAACAGAGCCAGGTAGGCTGACTATGCTTACGTGGTCTGTGAGTGATTGGAATTTTTTTTCGGAGGAGTTGGTAATGGTGAGGGGGCGAGGGGTTGGTTAGTTTAGGAAGGGATTGATAGACATTGTGGAAGAGGCTATAGCTTGCCACCGGACAGTTGGGCAGCTGCCGAGTTGCAAGTGAAATAATATTAATTATTATTATTGTCATTATTTTGGTTATTATTATTAATATTATTATTATTGCTACAAATGAAAAATTACAATTTTGAAAAAAAAAGTGGCTATTTTTTTTAATGATTGCATTTTGTCGTCAATTTCAGCATTTTAACTTTGTACCTTTTATTCACTCAGTTGAAAAATTACAGAAGAATTTAGATTTGTGCAGGCTTGTGGTGGAAAGTGTGGGGTAGACAGTCTATGCTTTAGAAATAGTAAAGAAGTGGAATTTACTGGCGGAGTTGGTTACAGTGAAGTGGGTTAGAAACTTTACAAAAGGCCTAGGAAGTAAATGATGGTGTGGTATGAACTTTTCACCTAACTGTAAGTAATAAGTCATTTTTATTACAAACATTGTTCAATATTTTCCTCCAATTCCATGTTTTGCTAAATTATTCTGGTATGTTATTGTTTGTGCTGTCATCTCTAGGTACCTCTGCATTGTTGCTTTTTTAATATGAAGCAGAGTGTACAGTCAGGTATATGTGGCTATTGTAAAGACAAAGTAAAAAGTACATAGTGATAAAGGCTTAAAATGTGATATGAAAATATGGCCAATGGTTCTATAATTCATGATTCAATATCTTGGTTAAAGAATCTCAGATTCAGAAAAAAATATGGTCAGGAGATAAAATGGTTTTGTGAAGATTGTGATTCGACTCTGGTAACATTTGTGACAAGTTAAGCCAAGGCTACATTCGTAATAACACGATCACAGCATGCAAATAGCACAGCAGCACACACACAGCACAGAATATCATGCTACATTCACACACAGCATAGAAGTATCCGAAATTACTTGAGAGACTATTTACTGTGTTAAATTGCTTTATTCTCCGCTTTTGTACCTAAATAAAATCAGAATATTTGTTGTTGTTCTTTGTGCGTAAACTATTAAAATAAATAATTACTTTTACACAACATTGTAAATATTTAAATATACTAGCATGGTATTCACAATGCTTCTTGATCAGCTATGCACAGAAAAGTTAAAAATTCGTCAACTTCGTGTGTGCCGATTGTGTGCTATTTTCCTGTGCGTGTGCTATGCATCCATGTAGTGGCTGCTATCTATTAATACACACTTAACTTCCATGCGTCTGTGCCGTTTGTATGCTGTTGCCGATGTAGCTTAGGCTTAAGACGAGTTACACAGTGTAATAAATTATAATAGTAAAAATAGTTAACTTAAAATCAGATGTCAAGATCAATAAGAAAGTTGAGACTGTTGCAGCTGATGTGTTGAGGTTAGAGACTTATGATTTGGAAGAAAAACAAACAACAGTTAGTTATGTCAGTAAGATAAGAAAAATTAATCAAGATACAAAAACATGTTCTCTGGTAGGGTTAGGCACAAATATATCTCTAGTTGTACCCAATTCCAATGTGTTAACCACCGGTGATGCAATTCTTCAACACTCACGTAATGTTACGGGTTGTCCTGGATAGCGTTGCAGCGTGTCACATGTATTCTTTATTACGTAAAACCGTTTAAATTATTCTTATTGTGTTTTTCTACAAAAAGAACACACACTTGAAACTACACTTCTATGTTTCCAAAAATTCAGCACGCTTGTTAGAAACATGATTTTCGGGCCTCTCAAAAGGTTTTTTAGACTGCTGTAACTCCGAAAATATTACCTGAATTCGTAAAGTGTAAAGCGAGAGGCATGCGTTGATCTTTACTTCATATTATTCAAAAATAAAATAATGTGGTTACCGCTTAAAGTCCTGTAAGAAAAAGACTACAACGAAAACCTTGCATGCCAGCTTTGCATGCTGCGAATAGAGGCTATATGCTTCTCATCAAGCATAGGAAACTGGCTCTTATCGCTACACTGTTCCCACATGTCAAAGGTGGAAATTCTACACCAGCGAAGACTCCTCTTAATGATGTGATTATTGAGGATGTGGTTACCGAGGAAAGATAGCAAATGGGAAAAGGTTAGTTATGGAAAGAAGAAAGTACACAGTAGTAAAAATATTGCAACATCAAGTGTAAATTCAATTGGTGGAAGTAGGTAATGACAAACCAAATCCTGGATTTTTTAGCACTATGGTAATGACGGTTAGACAGAAAAGACAGACCAAGGTACAGGAAAACTTGGTTTGAAAACAAATATTGCCATAGTTGGAAAAACAAGTTGGATATTTATCACTAGATTAGCAGAGACAGTGAAATGTAGAGACATTATAGATCTTATTAACAAAATATTAGGAGTAGAGGTACTACCTGAGGAACTTAACATCCAGGGTATAAATCTGTTAAATTGGGGGTTCCAGAAAATCAGAAAACTAAGATATTTGATCTAGAGACGTGGCCTGATGATGTGTTGGTAACCAAATTCTTTTTCCCAAGACGTTAATACAGAAGATCGAAGCAAGCTAAGCAAAAATTTATGGTTGAAATTTAAGTCCTGATCATGATCATTTTTTAGAAGTAACTCAACAGAAATCGGTAATCAAGTAAGATTTAAGACTGGATCTTTATACCTCCATAGTAAGAAAAATACCAAACTTAAATGTGTCAATACTAGTGTATTACAGTCAAGTGTTGAATCTTGAAACGATAAATGTGAAATGTTGGAGGTTCTTTTAAAAGAATCTCACTGTTCAGCAATGTGTATAAGTGAACAACGGTGCTATAATGAATAGGTATTGTATGTAAAAATTCTCAAATTTACCCAAGCTAGTATGTACTGTCGTAAAAATTATAAAAGAGGTGGAATCTATGTTAGGAACGGCCTTCATTTTAATGTGATTGATGTTAGTAAATTGTGCAGTGAGAATAATATTGTAATTGCAGCAGTTATGATATTTCTTATAAATTTACTACTAGTTGCCTTATATGGAACCCATTCAGGAAACTTTACTAATTTTGTCTATTATCTTGAGGGTTTGCTTTGTTTTCTTTGTCAGCTGAATTATTTGTTAATATTATGCTGTGATTGGAATATTGATATAGGCACTTTGCCTACTTGAAGCCTGTCAGGAAAGATTCCTTGTTTAAATGTTTGATTAAGTAGGCTATTAATTTTAGAGGACGTAGGAGACTTTTATAGCCTGATTTGATTACAACACTGGATAACTCCTGTATATCTGTTGATGTTTTATTGTTTAGACCCAGTATGGTTTAAGCAATTTCAGTTGTGTTTGTTGGTTAGAATTTAAATGTTTGATTAGTTTGTATATTGTTAAGTATATTCAATTTGCCTGTGTTTGAGCTGTTACTGGGGTTGATTATTGTGCTAATATTTACATACTGAGAATTAAATGCATTTGCTATTTCCTTTACAGAAGTAATAACTGTCCCATTCAATTTGATTGCAGTATTATCCTGAATTTTTTATTATTTTACTCCCTATTTTATTACTGATAAGTTTCCAAACCTCCTTTGCTTTGTTTCTGCAGTCATTAATTTTTTTGCAGATGTATTTTTTTTTGCTGCCCTCACAACTCTTTAATATATTCTGTTATAGGTATTATATTGATCAATGGTATGTTGGCCTTTTGATAGCCTGCTATTTTTATACAATTCTTTTAGTTTTTTTACTGGCAGTAATGGTACCTGTGCTGATCGAGTCAGGTTTATTGACCATACCTTTAGCCCCAGGTTTTCTGTATATTACAGGTTTTGGGAAGGATTCTTCAAAACATATTAAGTATGTATTTAGGAACAGGTTATAGTTTTTATTTATATAATTTTTCTCATCAATTTCTAACCACTGTTCCAGATTCAGTTCGGAAATAAAATTGTTATGGTTGCATTTAGAATAACTTCTAGCATGAGTTGCTTTCCTGGTTACGGTATTGTTGTTTTCCTACTTTCTAACACAACTGTACCAAGCTGCACATAATGGTCTGATATCCCTGGATCTGTGTTATTCATTGTTGTTTGCAAGTTTGTTTGACAAATTACATAGTCTATAGCAGTACCAGCAGTCAGTGTTGTACATTGTGTTTTCTCTTGTATTTTATTTTATAGATTGTAGGATCTTAATATGTTTTCAAGTTGCTGTTTATCTTTACTGTTTTTACTGTAATCAATGTTTAGATCGCTACAGAGAATACGTTTCTTGTCTATCTTTTGCTTGTGTACCTGTGCTAGTAGCATCTCGAGTGTTTGGAGAAACACTTTTTACGCAACTGCTGGGAGGCCTATACAATGAAATGAGTAGGACGGATGTCTCCTTTGAACAAGAGTTCAACTGCTGAACATTAAATTCCCCTTCATTATTCAAAGTGTGCACGTCTACTTTAGTTTTATATTTGTCAATGAAGCACTCGTGCATTAGTATGACACTTCCCCCATATACTGTTGCTCTAGCAAAATTACAAACAATCCTGTAGCCTGTAAACCATTCCATTTTGCTTTCTATTGGAGTTAACCAATGTTCAGTTAAACATATAATTTGATGTTTTAAAGGTTCAGCTATGTTGTTGATAAAAATGTCTAACTGTGTGGACTTTAAGTGAATGTACATTGTAGTGCATTACATTTAATGTTGTAACATGATTTTCTGCTTCGGACAAGTCTTCAATTTTATCACTGGGAGTTTTAGGGTGAATGGGACTTATCTTATATTTTAGTTTTGTCGGGTGTGTTGGATCTGGTCCACAAGGTTGTGGTTGTCGACTGCACAGTTGAGGTTGTTGCTGCTGCAGATGTTGATGTGGCAGTATGTGCTGCTGCTGTCGTTGTCGAGGCTGTAGGTGCTGACACAGTTGTAGCTGCCCTTGCAAGTGTTGATGCAGCTGTAGTTTCTGGTGCTGTAGGGGTTTGGGTTGTTGATGGCGGCACTGTTGGAGTTGGTACTGGTGAAGTTGGTATTGGTGAGGTATGCACTGTAGATGCTCTGTTGGCTTGTGTATTGGTATAGGCTTACACAATTTGGCTTCAGTCAGTATTTACTCTAAAAAATTATTTTTGTTGACCTTGTCCTGACTTTATATTCTGATTACCCAATCATCAAGCATGGTACGTTTGTGAGACTTTAGCAATCTTGTAACGGAGTTGATATTAGATTCATTTTGTTGTGTAGGTTTCTTGATAATCCATTTGTCTAGAAGAGTAGGTTTCTTTGACTGTGTTTTGTTTCGCATGGACAGCACAGCTTCAGAAATCTTGGATGCTAGATAGTCTTTGCCTTGGTTATTAAGGTGCAATCCACATTTGATAGGCCTATGTAGATTCCTCGTGTGTCATGCATAACTCCATGCATTTCTTGTTAGTTTCTTTGATTGCGAGATTTACACATGATGTGTCGGCACGTACATGTCTGTGGGGTATTGTTACTACTACCCCTCCTTTAGATTTTAGGACCCCCAGGATGCCATCAAGGGCTTGTACCACATCACTTCCCTGATCTTTTGCTACGTTGTTCGATCCTCCTATGATGACTACTGTGGCACAGTTTTTAATGCATACAGGGTCTTCTTTTATCACTTTTAAAACTTCATGTTGGGGGGGGGGGGGCACCTGGTTTTGCGAAACATAAGCCACTAAATCTTGAGTTTCTGCTGTTCACTTTCTGTGCAATATGCCTTGCATGGCTGTCTCCCAGTATTAATAAATTATGTGGTCTATTTCGGTTCAAACAGCTACTGTTATTTTTTTGGTTTGTGTCTGTGTTTCCTATATTAGGCCTACCATTTGGAAGTTGGTTTGTTGAACCTCGTTCCTAGAAGATTTCTTGCTTCTGTTTTCTGATTTGTGGCTCCCATTAAGGTTAAGGTAGACTAGGTAACCTAATCTGACCTGACATAAAATTAGGATAGGTAGCCTACAGTTAGATTACCTAACCTAAGCTAACATTTTTCTTTAAGTAGGACAACTTTTAACGTCTTTTAAGGTATATTTACACATGGCTGTGTCCACCATGACCGTGGCAGTGGATGTGTCCGAACTTTGTGGTTAGATACGCCCTCGCTGATTGCAATTATTATGTCAGAAGTTGGTCCAAAGTTGTAATTAATTCATATTTTGACCAGCTCCTATTGATTTAAACCTTTTAATTTTTACAAAATTCATTTCAATGTTTTCAGTTTTATACCTAGTTACGAATGCCCGCAAAAATAGTTGAAATTTTCATCTTTCTGTAAATATCAAGTTTAGCTACGTATCATGTACAGGCCAAACTATTGATTTTAGACATACAGTTTACTGATGAAAAATATTTCTAGTGACATTCTAAGTAGTCTTACGAAACAAAATTTTTTTGTTAGGTTAGTTTAGGTTAGGCAGTTCGGTTAGTTTAGGCTAGGTTAGGTAACTTAACTTTACCTAACCTAATATTACGTTAGGTCAGTTTACCTAACCTAAACTAACCTAACTTAGTCTACCCTAAACTTACCTAACTTAAACTAAGCTAATCGAACTTTAAACTAAAGTAACCTAAAAAACCTAACCTAATATGTCTAAAATCAATAGTCTGACCTGTACACTGTAAACAGCTAAACTTGATATGTACTACCCATCTTTCTTAGGACACAACTTCGGACAAAAATATAAGATTCAGTGAATACTTGTCCTTGGACCTAAACTTGTCCTGAGACACTGTAACTTCGGACACTGGTGTGATGTCACAGTCATATGCGCCAATCAGCGCATTATCCTAGGACATTAAATTTGGACATCGCAATTGTGAATAGGCCTTTAACATAAAAATCCTTTGTAAGGTTAGTTTAGTTTATAACCTAACCTAACGTAATGTTAGGCTATCTAAAATAAAAATAAATTTACGTAGGACTACTAATAATGCCTCTACAAACATTTTTCACAAACTATTTATCTAAAATAAATAGTTTGGCTGGTACACGATGAGCAAAGATTTTTAATATTTACCCCTCCTTTCCCACTGCTAGACATCCAAAAGTTTTTTGTTTACATTTCGCTTTTAAAAACAGTCACATGATGCAAGCTGGTCTATTACCTGGGGTGGCGTGCTCGAGTCCGACGACCATCGAGAGGACTGATCAACGGGTTTATCTTCTTGGATATTGCTGCAAATAAAGAACAAAAATGCGTTTAGTATACCAAAGTGAAGGCTAAATATTGCAAATAGCTGGTGAAAACATATTCATACAACGCAGGCTATATAAACAAAAATAGTAAAATTTGGGGTTAAGTATTGACATCACACAAAAATACACGCATGACAGATAAAATGCAAACTTAATTAATAGATACAATTTTTGAGCTTACTCCGGTGCATACGTTGGGGAATAACTTGAGTACCTATATATGCTATATTCTAATTTTTTCCTTCTAGCTTCACCTATAGCCGCCATATTAATAAAACCAAATATGTCAATCTTGGGGCAGACAACCTACAGGTAAAGTAAATTCAACGATCATTAACCCCATGGGGTTAGTTCTACTTCAAGTTAGAAACAACATGTTTTCTCTTAAGGGAAAGTTTGGCACAGGGAAAATTTCTGCCGCTAATTTCGTTGCAATCGCATGTGGACCAGAAAATACGAGAGTGTAGCAAAATTAATTTTAAATAGGCTTCGAAATGACAGGTAGAGGTGTGTAGGTCCCAAGGTCTAGTACATGGTCATATAGTTAGGTCTGGCAACTGCCTATCTTTCGCAATGCTTGGCCGCGTGCGCTTAGTGAAGCTCGCGGCGGCTTGCGAACTACGAGCGCTAGTAGTAGGTTGACCCATCGTCTGCATTGTTATTGATAGGCGTTTCGGACATTCTCGGTTACTACAATTTATAGAGTTTTGCAAATAACTTGTCGCAT
>PNEQ01000642.1:105405-128509 GCA_003012365.1 Medauroidea extradentata | reverse complement strand
AAAACCAATATTGAACACAACGAACTATTTAATACAAAATATGTAATAAATTGTTTAGTATATCCCATATTATTCATTGAAGTGTGCATTAGAAGCGACGCGGAATAAAGCCGCATGGCGAGTGTGTAGCAGTAAACGATTTTGTTATGCGTAAAATACAATTTATAAGAAAAAAATTAATATAATTTTTTTTGGAAAACTACAAAATTGATTAAAATTTGTGCGCACGAAAATTGTCCGTTTAGAATGATTATAGGTTACATAATGCTTGAAGGTTAGTTAATGCTGTTGTTACAACATATATTAATACTATCGTGATTGAAGTAGACTAACATTTTTTATAAAAAGGGATATTATGAGTTTGTAATTTTAACGTTACTAGATATTTACGAAACGTTCTGCAAACGTAGCTCGGGAAATTTTTTTGTAATATTTTTTTTTGTAGGAAGAAATCTACTTTTCAGAAATAAACATAACACGGAAAATTATTTTTAATAAGACACGCATGCTAAGTTTGTATTTTAACGCTTACAAATGAATATACACGTCTACGACTATATCATTTCAACAATTTAGTATTCAGTAAATTGATGTGGTTAGGCCTAACCTCGTTAGTTCTACATAAACCAGTTATAATGAAAGAAACGCGTTTACCACAATACATACAGAAATTGGAAAAGAAAATACACTTAGGTAATACAGAATTAGTTTGGAGAATACTGTTTATAATACGAATACAATTGGATTGGCAGAAGTTGCGATGTGTGAAAATGTCAACACTCGTAACGATATTTTTACACTGTTACACATCGACAGTACTCTTTACATACATATAGATACATATTTTTAATAAAACTCTCTTATTTTTACAACGAAGAGCAGTACTTTTGCCACCTAGTATTTATTTATAGACATTAAATAGCCTCGCTACGCACGTGTACAATATAGCGTCTGCAGTCGCTATCACCATTCCGAAGGTTCAGAAGTTCACCACCAGATGTCAGCCACTTTGCTTTGCATCTCCCATATATTACCTCTATGGTATCCCGAGACGCTCGTATCGAGCTTTCGTTTCTGAACCAGTGTTGCCAACCGTACGTTCCAAGGCATAAACTTGTCAGAAAACTATTAAAAATTTTAGTGTACGGTCCTGGGACGAAAAATACGGTCTAAATTACATTTTCGTACGGACATTTGTTGCTGAAGGGTTGGCAACGCTGTTCTGAACTTTATTTACTCTATGGTCTATCGAATACTTGCGAAGTTACGCAGGAGTTGGAAGTTTTTAAACGAAATTGTATATGTTTTGAAAAAACCTTAAAAATGTGCAGCGTTGATGAGGCCGACTTGGAAAAAAGTGGGTGTATGGAAAGGAAGATTGTTATAGAAATGTAAGTCTAATGTATTTTTGACACCTAGGACGGCCTTAACCTGTAAAATTGTTCGCATGTTGCACAGGAATATAAAACGAGTTTTTTTGTACCTTAATGAATTTAATTAATAAATACGGTTTTACTCGTCCCAGTGAGCTAGATGCGCAGGGTCAGTAGTTCGTAATTTTAATTTAATTAATGCGTTGTAGCCTCAAGAGCACATTTACGTATGTGAGTGTATACGAGTGAATGTCTGTAATTTCATGGATCTTTGTCTGCGTGTGAGAATGTGTTCCCTTAATTTGCCGCTGAAATTTTTTTACAGTGTGCAATCCTTTCTTACTTATTAGTTTGGTTGCTAGCAAATGGGCTATGTACCATCCCGGCTGGTGATAAGTGGAGGGGAGGGAACGTCCGGCAACAGTAAGCAAAGTAAGGAGCGGGAGGGCATTATTTTATACTCAGATACTAAATTGCAGTAGCTATGGAATATTAAAATAAATCCTATCCACTCTGGTGTCACCTAAAATTTCACGTAGGGCTTACTATATTTTAGCAGGTTTGGTATCGCAAAGTAAAGAATAGTGGGTGAGATGTTTTTACTTTCCAATCAAACACAAAACTAGGTAACTTAATGACGAAAAAAATGTGCAGATGACGTACCTTACCCAGCATTCCCCCTTACATAATAACACCTACGGGAATCCAGTACAGTAGTAAAATTCCTGCATAGAGCAGATGGGTTTAATGTAAAGTTGATACCATTGTATTTAAATTGAATAGTAAAATAAAACCCATCCACTCTTCATTACTTCCTGATACCAGTTACACATGATTAATTTCCACAATTCCATCAATTCTTTTTGTACATTTTACAGTTTTTCGGTATCACAAAGTAATTAAGAGTGGGTGGATTTCATTTTACTGTTCGATACCAATAAACTGGGATCGAGTACTTAAACAAAATCCATCTGCTCTTTGTTTCTTTGAGATATAACTTTCAAATAATACATTTTTATTTATACATGCCACTGTAAACATAAAGGCTCTATACGTCATCGCAAATTACCTGACAGTACACACATTCACATTATTTTATTGACATTATTACAATGACATTTAATAAAATAAATGCAGCACACAATATTATTTTACCACAACTTACCTTAGAACATCAGTATTCATACCATTCCTCTCCAGAAGCACTGTTCCAAAATCGGACGTCACACATAATATTGTTCAGTTACACAATCCACAACTAACATGTCTTACCATAAAATTCAATATGATAACAGTTCAAACAACTTAACACACATTTCTAATCCACACTTCACAACTTTGAATGGTACTATTTCACATAGCAACATTACCCTACAGGTTTTAAGCAATCTAAATTACTGACTAACAAATAAACAAGCCTGACATAACCGTCGTTGAAAACAGTTGTTATATTTCATTCTTTCATTTCATATTACATACACATGTATTAAAATAATCATAATACATCAAAATAATAAACTTATGACAATACAGTTATTGTTAACACTTAATTTAAACTTTTAAAAATTATACAGACACGTTTCATATAAGTTACACAATTTTGAACAATGCACGTTAAGAGATTTTTTCTCCAGTGGTGCCAATCTGATCAAACGCACTTAACATCACATGATTAGTTTCTCCTCCTATACGTAATTATTCTAATTGTCACTCTTGCTTTGTCATATAAAACAACATTATTTTGTTTTCCTATACATAGTTTACTTCTGCGTTCCTTTCTCCGAAACTCCAGAAACCTTACTGAAACGTACTTGTAACACATATGACATACATGTTAACATAATATGCTTTATGATGGAATACTGTTCCTTTTCTTTGCCTCCGAACTGTTTCAATAGTATGCAATCCTTTGTTACTTATTATTTTGGTTGCTAGGTACATTCCTGGCAGGGATTGAGTGGATGGGACACCCGACAAAGTAAAGTTATCATCGTAAAGTGAGAAGGAGCAGAAGGCATTATTTTACGCTCCAATAACAAATATCATTAGGTAATGGAATAGTGAAATAAAACCTATCATTTTTTTTTTTTAATTTCATGATACTGGTTGTCTCCTGAATACTCACGTAAGACTTACTATATTTTCTTTTTTTTCATATTGCAGAACCACATTCAGTAACATATTTTCAAGTGCTACTGTACCGAAAATTAAACCTATTCAAAATTACAATGCCAGAAAATGCCAACAAATTATTCAAGCAATAGAACATTTATTCACAGTGCCTGTTTAAGGGAGGCGAGACAAATGCCAGTGTTGAAAGTTACAGACAGGCTGCAACAAGTGATAAGAAATAGGCAGGACTTCTGCAGGCTCAGTATTTGTCTGTCTATGAAAACTAAGATAAAGTTGTGAAGTGTGAACCTTACATACACATTTCAGAATAACATTTTACGTTTCCCAGAAATTTTGCTACATTAAAATATTTTACGGAAACAATAAATACTCTTATAGGTCATTGGGATAAAGTGAGAATTAAAAGTTTAATGTTTGGCAAATATCATTAGATATTACTACGTATAATTCAACATTAACCATAGTACTTTACTCCTTGTGAGATTGGCAATACTGAAACTTAACCAACCAAAATTTACATGCAAATTTTTACATAGTTACGGGTGCGGTTCACCTCAGTTTTCAGCATCTTTATTTATTTTTATATTTGTACCAGATGTTTTTTTTTTCTTATTGTAGACGTAAATTGTGGTTAAATCTTCCTCTTAGGAAATTTTTGTATCTCTCATAGTTTTTGCGCAATAAGTCGTAAACGTCAAAATTTGGACTTTACGGTTTTAAGTACGCCACTAAAACCAACTGACATACCAAACTGACAAAATTCACAGTGTATAACAATGCTGCAGGCTATGATTTGACGTGTATACATAAAAACAAAAAATAAAATACTTTTTTATTTAATAAAAAATGCTGAATTTTGAAATTAATATTAAAAAAATATCAACAATTGTTTAGAAATATGTCAAATCATAGCCTATAACATTGTTATATAGCGTGAATTTTTTCAGCTTCGTATGTCAGTTGGTTTTAGTGGCGTTCTTAAAACTGTAAAGTCCAAATGTTGACGTTTACGACTCACTACCCAAAAACTATGAGAGATACAAAAATTTCCTAAGAGGAAGATTTAATCACAATTTATGTATAAAATAAGAAAAAAAAAAAATTTGGTACAAATATAAAAAAAAGACATTGAAAACTAAGGTGACCAGCGCCCTTAAGAATCTTTTTTTAAATCAAGCTTCTATAGATAGCTTCCTACGAAGTACATAATTTATCTTACGTGGCCATATAAACAAGTGAAGTGTCCTGATAGGTCAGTCATTTCCTGTCGTTAGCCGTTATGCTTAGGTAGATACAAGTTGGCTGAAAATGTAACACTTAGCTGGGTTTTTTTGGACCGAGTCACTTTATCCTCAACTTCCTGTAGGTAACTACCTCCTCTATTTCTGTAAAATTATAAAAAAATATTTTCAAACTATAATAACTTATTTAAAATAAATTTATAATAATTTATAGCTTGCTACCAGTTGTTTGCAAAAATTTTTCCAAAGCCCTGCTTACTAGGCTTGAAAAACAAACAGACCGTCTAATTGGTGAATACTAGGGAGGTTTCCGAAAAGGAAGATCTTGTACGGAACAAATCCTTAATCTCAAAACTATCCTATAAATGCACAAAATCAGACAAACGGTCATTACTTTTATAGATTTCAGAAAAGCATATGACTCTATTGACCGTCAAACACTTTTCAATGCTCTAGAAGAATTTCAAGCAGATAAAAATACAAGAGCATTGATCAGACAAACGTTAATTGGCACTAAGCTTACTTCAAAAGTTAAATTCCTAGACAAAATATCTGAGTCATTTACTATTAACACCGGGGGTCGTCAAGGGGGCGGATTATCTCCATTAATGTTCCATCTCGTACTTGAGAAAGTAATCAGGACTTGGGAAAATGAAATAAAATTAATAACCGTTGGCAGACGATTTAAAGATGGAATCCACTTTTAATGTCTGGCTTTTACTGATGACATAGCAATCCTCTACAATAATAGGCAAGAAGCAATTCATTTCATTTAAAAATCACATGAATTTGCAGTGAAAACAGTACTTCACATCTCGTATGAGAAAACTCAATAGCCTACGTGGAAGGAGCTTCACGATACTTGGATGGATAACCTAGATGATAACTAAATTTTGCAAAATCTTTCAAGTGAACCAATTTAAATATTTGGTTTAAACCGCTAATCAAATAAAGATAGAATTTCAAAATTACAGAAAGCTTACAGGATCACTGGGAACAGATATAATAAAAAATCAGTATCTCTGAAAACAAAACTTATGCACTAAATACAGTAATCAAACCGTAAGCGCTATATGCTTCAGAAACCTTAATAATTTGTGGTGGATCTTTAACCAAGGACATAAACAAGAGTGGAAAATTTTGCAAAAAGATTTTTGGCCCAGTTTGTATAGAGGGAATATGGAGGAAAAAATCATCCCAGGAAATATACTGGCATTCTGAAAAAATCTTTCGCACTTTTCGGAAAAGGCGATTGATATTTTATGGACACATTATCAGAGTGAACAATAACAAACTAACTAATAAATTCTCAACCTGGCACTTTCACTAAAAACTAAGAACAGGTGGCTTCGGGAAATTGAAAGAGATCTCCAGGAAATCAACATCTCAGAAGACATTGTGCGGGTCAGATGTAAATTCAGAACCAAAATCGACAGTCACCAATTTGAAGACAAACCCAACACCAGAGCCACCATAACTTGGACAGAAGAACATAGCAAGTAGCTCAGCGAGAAAGTGAAGAGATTTTGGGTTGAAAAGAAGGCAACACATCAGCAAACAGGTTCAATCGAGCTCCTGAGCAGGGTGTAACGGTGTAAAAAATTAATAAATTAATTTTTACAGATAACTTATTCTATTTTGTAATTTAGGCCTATTGTATAAACATAGACCTGAGTAAAAATTGCCTTTTTTCTTATAGAAATAAATGATAGCCTTTAAGTTGATTTATTCGTAATTTATCTCTCTTCCATTCATCGCAATCACGGATTTCTTAATTTGTTCTATAGTAGCTATATAATGATTTTATACATTTTAAAACATTATCAACTGCATATTTATTATAAAGTGTTTTAATACTTAATTTTTAGAATAAAATCTTACAAGATACTCAAAGTAGACATATTCTAATTGCTTTTTTATTTTGTGCAGCAAAAAATGTTTTCTACTTTCCCTTGCATATCCCCTAAACCTCTATATCTTACTACTACCGAATCAAAGAATGAAAAAAGCATAAAAGGCCCCATTTTTAATACTAGCCAGTTGTCATAATTTGTCTTCTTCAGGGTCGTGGAATCTTGACTAAGTTGATGGGTTGTTCTGCGAGTTTGAAAAAAAAATAGGCATGTGTCCAGGAAAAAGGGAAGGTCGGTTTATTTTTTAACTTATAATCGCTCTGTAAATGTTCAGCACTTAAACTAACTGAAACATGTTACAAAATTGATGAATGAAACTGCCTCTATGACCCTACACCTTTACTGGGCGGAAAATAAATTTAGAGGTAACTGAATGTCAAAGGCCTGGAAAATTAAACTAGAATGTTTGATCTTTGGTGCTACCTGCACACAATAAATTGCCATTCTTTACTACATACAGCTGGATCACAAATCTGGGCCATAGGCCATCTGTGCGTCTGTTTTTGGTGGCATCGCAATATTTTTTCTCAACTTGGCGGAGGGGAAACCACCTACACCACACAGTCTGAACTGTGCTGTTAACGCTTGGCCGATCATATATTTGCCGCTACTGATTTTCTCATATATATAACAGTGGCCATTCTCATATTCCTTGAACCTCCTCGCCATACAGAATTAATGCCAAAAAAGAAAAAAAAATCAGTGAATGGTTGCGCCTGCTTTACAACCCTAAACACTTGTATAGAGATGGTTTGGAATAAAGTGAGCAATCAAAAAAGCCCTATTGAAGTTCTATTTCCAGCCGATTTGTACCTTTCCGCACGTAACTGCTAACTATTGGAAAATGTCTAACCTCTCTGAACACGTCACTTGATGTTTACACGTGTAAGATAAATTGTGCAGTCAGTAGAAACCATATAGTTTGATAAAAAATGTTTACTAATTAAATGAAATACAAGTACGTATGTCGATTTAGGTTGATTTTGTTTCTGTATTGTAATTAAATACGAAAGTACACGGAACTGTATTGTGTAACTTCGCTACCAACCATACAATCAGTAAGGGAACTAGATTTAAGGCCTTATTACGGAGTTTTGCAGTGATTTCAAAAAAATTTTTTTTTATTGCTACCTAATACTCATATCATTATTTCGCTGCACAGTTTTGACACTTATATGTTATAATTTGTAGGTGAATTTTTTTGTAGAATTATGCTTAACGGTTTTTTAGATTTCATTACCTAAAGTACCACCTTTTCCGTCGTGAAAATAAGCAAAAATGAAGGAAATTATTTTTTTGCTGGCGAATGGTACATAATTTAAAAAACGTGTCCACAGTATTGTGCATC
This sequence comes from Medauroidea extradentata, assembly GCA_003012365.1. Classification (NCBI taxonomy): domain Eukaryota; kingdom Metazoa; phylum Arthropoda; class Insecta; order Phasmatodea; family Phasmatidae; genus Medauroidea; species Medauroidea extradentata. The sequence goes on along the minus strand of PNEQ01000642.1, from coordinate 120,501 downwards.
GTGTGATTGCACATTGACTCAAATTTTTTCAAAACTTTTGGTTAAAAAATATTTGAATTATTGGCACCAGTCTGAAAAACACTCGGGAACAAGCCCTTAATGTAGAATTACATGCAGTAACGGCTAGTGATATTATTCAAAGGTCAAATTTTTTGTGCCCACTTAATTCCAAACGACCTATAACTTCAAAAACTACGTATTCAGTTTAGGCTTATATGTATGTGGGTAAGGGGCACTAAATCAATGGAGCACCAAGGGTGCTGCTGACCAGCTTATGTAATACAGCCACTCAACTGGTGCGCAGTGCTTTACTATTTTCCTTTTTCCCCAAGGAAACTTTAAGCTGTGACCACATAATTTCATTTGTGAGGAGGTGTGGTTTAAAGTACAGTGCATGTTTCTATCTCCATCTTTTGGAAATGTTTGATATTTTCTCTGGTACAGCAGTCTGAAATAACTGTTTTTAACCATTTTGACGTTCTTGAAAACCATGTTCCTAATGAGCATGCAGAAGTTTTAAACTTACAGCAAAACGTTTGAAATGTGTGTGTATGTAAGTGCCTAATGTGTGTTTAGTAGAGTTTTAAAAAAAATCACAATTTGCAGGAACATTTTTAATGCATATGTAGGTAGATGACTCCCTAGCTACATAAAGTACAATGGAGAATAATTATATTGTAATTTATTTTAATAGTCTTGTTGGGTTTTTGTTTTTATACATTCCAGAATTTTTTTTATAAAGTCCTTTCGTGTTTTTATTTTACAGGACAGGAAAGCTTTGCAGAAAATGTAATGCAATGAAAGCTGAAGTCAACTTGAGGGTTAAAGATGCATATTGCAGGTAAGTAAAATTATAATAGTTTTGATTTTCAGGTGTAGGATATTCAGTGAAGGAAAGTTTAAGTATTCAGTGACCAAATTAAAAACTGTGGTAGAAAAATTGACACAGTGTAAACAACATTGATAACTTTTAAATGAATTGGATGCAGTTATCCAAAATGGAATCATCCCAAAAAATATTTATTTTGTGGTAACTATAACCACATACAAAAGGAAAAGTTTCGAAAAAGAAAAAAAACTAACATAATATTTTATGCGCTGCAAGAGCCAATAAAAAAAAAAAACTATTTAATGTTCAGATAGAAATAGGAAACTTACATGTATCTCGAATATCTCAGTTCTAGGTGTCTAGTTGTTGGTTCCATTTACATAACTCTGTCCAAATAATGAAGTTAAATTAATTATTACTTCACTAATTCATAAAGTCATTTATCCTGATTGAGTCTAATTGTGCTAAGGAAAAAGACTTGTTTCAACTAGACAAATTTCCTTGAGAAACTAATGCTTTAAATAATTTGTTGGTAATCACCTTATGAATTTGCACAGAATTAGTCAAATACTCCTGTGAAAGATAATACAAATTATTAAAGTAAAACTGAAACACTTAAAGGGTGCTGTCTACCCCAATTTTCATCATCATTTTTTATTTGTACCGGTTTTTTTTTATATAGACACAAAATGTTACTAATCTTATGAAATTTTTTTATCTCTCATAGTTTTTGCATAATGGCTTGTTAGTCATATTTTGCATGTTTCTGTTTTAAGGACTACACTAAAACCAACTGATATACCAAACTCAAAAAATCACAGTGGATAAAGACATTGCGGGTTACAATGTCATGCTCATAAAAATAAAGAATAATAATTATTTGTATTTTTAAAAAATGCTGAAACTGAAAATAAAAATTTTAAAAATCCAATAATTTTTTTAAAAAATACAAATAATTTTTATCCTTTATATTTATGAGCATGACATTGTAGCCTGCAGTGTCTTTATCCATTGTTATATTTTTTAGTTTGGTATATCAGTTGGTTTTAGTGTAGTCCTTAAAACGGAAACATGCAAAATATGACTTTCACAAGCCATTACACGAAAACTATGAGAGATAAAATTTAACAGCCAAATTTAGTCACATTTTGTATCTAAAATAAGAAAAAAAATCTGGTACAAATAAATAATTTAAAAATGGTAATGAAAATTGCGGTAGACTGCGCCCCTAACAAGATGTTACCATTATAACTATTAAGCCTACTTTTCTGAATGTAGATGCAAATAGACCTAAAAAGTTAACATTGGTCATGAATATCTTGAAAGATGAAAAACGTATATTGATTTATTTATAGTAAGCGATCTTCTCTAATTTGGTAGATCAACTTCAGTAGATATTAATTTAATAATTTTTTAGACAGTGTCTAAGTAATAAAATTTGGTTAGCCTATAGGTTGGATACTGATTCTTTAAATATGTACATTGTAAAGTATGTATTCATGTCTAAACCTTCGAAATTAGTAAATATACATTAAAAACATCATAATCTAATAACATTACCTAACTAGGCCTACATGGTTTTTTTTCTTACTAGGCCTGCTGAATGTGTACAGATTTTATTAAAGTTTATGAAAATTTTTCTTCCTATTTCTTATGTGACCTAGAAAATTTTACGAGTATTGTCAAATTACATAAAACTGAAGTCACTGTACTAGATATGGCATGTGTACAGAGTTTGTTAAATTAGGACAGGCTAAATGGTCCCTTCTCTTATAACATTTTCTTGAGAAATGTTCACATTGGTCCTGTTTTGAAAACATGAACACTGCATATGAACTAAGTACTTAAAAATCAAGTCGTAATACTTAAGGGGTATGGAAAGGTACGATGTCGAGTGATCGACTGGAATACTCAATCGTCAATAAAATCAGAACTACTCATCAAAATTTGATGATACATTTTTGATAAGCGGATGTTTATTTATGTAGCGCTATGCGGTAGTATGTTCAACTTTTGAGTAAAAAATTAAAAATGGTTTTTAGAAAAATTACTTGAAACCACAAAATTTACAAAGATAGAAAACTGTAATTTTTATAAATTGTAATATGATATCTAGGACTCTATAATAACAGAATTTGAAAAATACTCTCAGTTTCATTTGAAAATAATTTTACTATCCGAAAATCTCTGCACAAGAGGTTTACGGATGTTAAAATTATTTTAAAATAAAAATGTGAGTATTTTTGAAATTCAGTTACTGTAGAGGCCTAGATGTTATCACATTAAAATTATACAGATAAATCTTTCCCATTTTTGTAGATTTTGTTTCAAGTCCTAGTTTTTCTAAAATCAGTTTCTAATTTTTTACTCGAAAGTAATGCATACTACCACATAGTGATATACAAATAAACGTCCGTTGATAAAATATCTACTCTACAAAAAAATCTCATACAATTTTGATGAGTAGTTTAGATTTTATTAACGATTAGGTATTCTAGTCCACTTGACATCATACCGTTCCATACCCCTTAAAGCAATATTTATACAGAATTTGATTAAATTCTGATAACTGGTCCCTAGGGTATCTTATGTGATTTAAAGGGTTCAACTGGCCATCATCTTAAATATATCATTACTGCATTAAAAAAATACAAAATTCGTAACCTGTATAGCAAGTTTGTTGAAATTCACAAAACCGTAACTAATCTGATATCTCATGTGATAAATAATTTTCGAAAATCTACCATTTTGAATTTCGCAAGTATAAAAAGATGAACAATAACAGGCAAATCACATACTAAGTATTATATGTGTACCAAATTTAGTGAAATGCTGAAAAATGGTTACTCAAATATCTCATATCAGTTAATGTTCATGAGGCTGCCATTTTAGAAGGATGAAAATAAACATGCACAAAATATATGAAAGTCGAGTCACCTTGCTAAGTAGTACGTGTGTACCAAATTTTTGTGGAATTTGGAAAAACTGTTTCTTGGATATCATATAGCCAAAAATAAAAAAAAATGGTTTCAATTTCGAAAATATAAACATGTAATGAACAAAACTGAAGATGGTCAAGTTACTATATGCATTCAGAGTTTGATGAAATTCTGAAAATTGGTTTTATTACTAATTCAATCTCTTTCCTTCAGTTATTAATTTTTTTCATCATGTGGTCCTAAGGATTGGAAAAAGGGGGGGGGGGGGGAGGCTTTAGATCTGAGGGCCTAGGTAAGATTTCAGACCTACTTACACTGGCCAGTCTGCTCCTGGTTGTCTGTAACTAAAAATAAAACACTGTTACATTATAAATAAAACAATTAGTGCATATTAGACTGCCAGTACATATCATAAATTAAACATTACAGGATAGGCGACGTGTAAATTTCTAGTAATTATATTTTTTTTATCTTTACTGAACTGCAAAAAAACACATTTAAAAATTTACATCATGTAATAAAATGACCCTTTTTGAAAATAGGGACATATGTTTTCAAATGTATCAAAAATTAAACTAACCATCGCTAAAAATTATAAGTATATTTTTTACTTTTTTTAATATAAATTATTAATATTAATTTTGTTTAAATATATTTCATTTAGGCTTCAACAACATGTCAGAAACTAATTTAGATTGACTGTGTGATAACTTGCGTAAGAAAATACGTAATATTAAAAATTTAAAAATAGTTTATCGACTGTATCAGTTTTTGTATTAACTGAAGAGTATTTGTTGCAACAGAGAGTGTTTCCTGGTTGCGAGTACACACAAATTCCGTTCCTGCCTTGGCCGGTCGAAGCTGGTGCGGCCAAGTGATCACGTCCTCATTGCCCACTCGGGAGGGCAGTCGAGCACGGCCCTGGTGCATCTCATCTGGGCTGGGCTCAGGGGCCCCACACACAAGAGGCTTTTCTTCAAGGCATCCGTTGTGTACATTGACGGTAAGTGAGTGAGCCAGTGAGGGCTGGGCTGTAGTTGGAATGTGTGGCTGAGGACTTGGTCGTTTGTGGTCGTCAAGCTGGTTTTAACCTTGGCATGATTTACTTTGTATTTTATATGAGTACCTATAACCAAGTGAGGTGGCGCAGTGGCAAGAAGCTGGACTTTCACTTGAAAGGACACAGGTTTGATTCCCAATCTAGCCGTTTTTGTTCAGTTTTTCACTGTATTCCAAAATCACAACATGAGTGTGTCTGGATTGTTCGCAACTAGATGCCACAACCGATTCATCCCTCGTTTTATGTTTGTCCAAACCATTTGTTCCAGTCTGCTTGCTTGGCTGCCAGCGAGATGTTAAGCTTAACTATGGAGGCTACTTACCTATTGGTTAATGAAATACAGTAAATTGTAGTCTACTATTAAAAACTTTTTTGAGATAAGTTATAAAAAAATAATTTCAACTTGTAACATTATGCAATTTATCTTAAAGTCTGCGTGTTATAGCTTCTAAAAACTTTGACAATGACTCAGAGGAAATAAGTCCACTTTCTTACAGGGCAGTCTCTGAACTTATGGATAAATAAATCAACTTCTTTGTATTTTATGTGGATTATTCTACATACTGCAGTTTTAGTAGTATATTTTTTAGTTGTGTACAAAAAAATACCAAGTAAGCCCAGCTAGAGTTAAATTTTAACTCAAGTCATTTTAAAAATGATCCAAGTAAAGTTTGTTTGCATCTAAAAATGTGACATAGCGGACTGATCCAACATGGCGGCAACAGCTCCTCTGCCTGCAGCCTATAAACAATAATTATTTAAGAAAAAAACTTTTGCTTGCATGTTTGATCACGTTGTGGTGGCCTCGGATGTCTGAGCTTTCTGATCACGTAAACAAGATAAACTAGGTAACACTAGCGAGTTATTTTCTGTAAACGCGTAATGATGCATGGCGACAAGCCATTGTATCCATAGTGACAAAAGAGTTGATGTATGCAGAAGGGTGCGCTGTTAGTGGAATAAAAACTCTAGCCAGGGCTCCCAAACGTGCTACCTATGTTAATAGTGTCTTAAGTATGCCCAAAATATGCAAAATTTTTGTAAATTTAAATCTTGGAGGATTTTATGAATGGTCTGTACGGGACCATTATAGTTTGTTAATGTTTAATTAATTAAAGCATAAAACAGTAACAAAAATACTCTTTATCAAGCACAATTCTTCCACAAAATATTTTATTTTTGTGGTGATATTATTCTTGTGATTCTGTAGCATTCATGATACAGTGCCAAGCCTATATGTTTTTATAATTTGAGTGAATGTTTTTGAAACTTCTGAAAGTAGGTGTTTCCATTATCATTTAAATTGTAAAATTTTTTTGCTACGTATGCAGTATATTACTAAACATGCCAGTGTATGTTGTGTTCAAATGATACTTGACAGGGACAGACTGAGGTCAGTTTTGGGGGTATTATCTTTTTTTTTTTTTTTTTTTCTAATTTTTAAATGTTGGCTTTAGAATGGTTTGGAATTCAGGTTCCAAATTACAGTGGTAATCATGTTAGTTATGCTTGATAATATTCACGTCAAACAACTAAGCCCTAAATTTTTTTTAAATCCAAGAATAACTAAATTTAATTAATGACAAGTAGTTTACGTTTGTATAGGTACAAATAGTATCCTGTGATGAAAATTCATTATAAAAGTTAAGTACTTGTGGTGATTGGCTACATTAGTTGACCAATCACAGATGAGTTTGTCTGAGTGATTGAAATAATGTAGTTACATTGATTTTTAGGAAAATTTTTATTTTTTGTTTTAATTTGTTTTTAAATTTCTGCATTTAATTTTGAAGCAGATCAATGTATAATGATTGGTTTTCAGAAGGAGCTGTTTTAGCACAGTCGCTCGAAGATCGCAAAAATGTGTGTTCTGTCATTAGAGAACAAGTGTCGGAGTTGGAGTTCCCATTCTACGTAGTAACGCTGTCAAGTTCTCTGCAGCAGAATGAAACTGTTGAGTTGGGAAGTGAACTGTTTGTAGATGATAGTGCTGACGAGAAACTGCATGACCTCATTGACAGTGCTAGTACACTGACAGCCAAGGATGATTTGATACAGAAACTGAGGTAAGATGGTGTTTTCAGTTTTCTTTCCAAAGGAAAAAGTAGACTTACGAGCTCATCTTCCTCTATGTGTGTGTGTGTGTGCATGTGTAGGTGCATGTACATGCGTAGGTGTGTGTGTGAGAGTGCGCACATGTGTGCATGTTCATGCGTACGTGTCCCACAACTCCTTAAAACATTTGAACCCATTGAAAATATAGTAAATATTAGGTCAACGTGACTTTGTGAAGCCTATTTTTGATTGAATGAAATATATTTAAGGAAGAAGTTTTCAGATTTTCATCAAACTTTGTTCACATATAGTACTCAACGGTGGTATGTATAGCACTCAAATTAAACCCTACTAAATTTCTATTGTTGGCCAGTTTGCACATTTCCGCTGCATGTAAACATAAACATTGCCACATACTTTGGCTTACATGCTCTGTGAAATTTTTATATGTATATTACACTGCTTTGAAAAATGTTACCTACATCTACTCATCAAATACATAAGTGATCAATAAAAGCTATAGTTAACAGAGTAAGTTATTATAAATACATCGTACAGTAAAACCAGAGATGAGAGAAGAGTGCAGGTAGAGCATTAGCAGCTTTTACTGAGGCCGAGCCGACTTCGTTTATTCAGGTTGCAATATTGTAACAAGGTAAATAAATTAATAGGGGAATGAAAAATAGTGAGAGTGTTATTAGGGTTTGTATCCAATATTTTTACAGTGTAACTGGGGGATCTGTCAGAGTAAATGTACAGTGTACCAATAGTGTCTGAATGTAAACAAAGTCCTAACCTGGCTACCTAGTATGGCTAGCCAACCATTAATGAATCACATAAACCATGTGTTGAATGTAGAGTAAATCGTGCCAGAGTGTAACAGTGTAAACATGGCCAACTGCCATCAATTCATAATTCAAAGAGACAAATAATAAGTCAGTAGTCTGACTATTAGTAAACACCAGCTCACACGGGGCGTAAATCCTTCAATAAGTGGCCATAACCACAGTCACAAACAGTGAGCAGAGCAACACTTAAGGGGACTATCTATCTGCTTCACTCTGACTTAATACCAAAACTCCATGGGCTTATGCACAAACCAAAAGAGAATCTATAGTTAAAAGCCCACACCAGACACACCCAACAAAACATCACCAATTAAGGGGGAGGGGGATAAACAAAGCTAAACAAAACAATTGCCCCGGGGAAAACATAGCTCAGATGTTATTACCAAAACAAACATTCATAGAAAAAAATACTAGGGGGTACTGGAAATCATGACAATGATGGATTAGTGCAGCCAGGGGGGTGACATTGGTATAGGAGAATTGTGTTGCTTATTTTTTTGTCAGTAGTTGACGTTATCTGCACAACGAGAATGGGTGCACTAGTAGCCAACCTTTATTTACGTGACGTTGTTAGGAGCTTGTTTGCCATGTCATGTTTTGACTGATCTCGCTTTGTGGTTATGTGGCAAACTTCACAAACTTTTTTGGGTGTGTCTATAGACGAATATTAATGCAGTCGCGTTAAATACGTATATAATGTCTCTACCATATTTGTGGGGACAAAACGTGGCGTGTGTGATACTTACAGGCAAAATACGTCCAGAAAAATGTGTATGTTCACCAAAACCAAACATAAATATAAACAAACTGGTCATGATGGTGGGGAGGGGGAGAAAGAGCTGCTCTGCGCATGCGCTTTTTGGAATTTTACATTCTCGCCACTGAGAGTTTGGTGCGCTGCTGTTCCTCTCATAGCAGCTAGGTCAAAATAAGCTACATCAGTTATAAGCTTGAGTTTCCTCTTTTTCCGTAGGAGTAGGTGCTCTGTGAGTGCAGCCATGTGTGTGGTGTATCCTGGTATGGAAACCTAACCTTAAAACTATAAATCTTACATTAAGTAACTACTTGTCACAACTACATTCTGTTCAAGGTTCTACAATGCAAGAAAAATAACTACTACTATTGACAGCAGGGAAAACTTCTTAACTAAAACACGAGAACTAAGAGACCACAACTGGGTTATTTGTGCCAAAAACTTTAAAAAGTACAAACAATTTCAAAAAGAAAGAAAACAATACAGTTATTCGAAGTAGGCGACTACTTCCTTTACGACAAAACAAAAGGTAGAACTCGGTGAACCCGCCTTTACACTTCAAACAAAAAGTATCTGTCCTCCAACTGAGGCACAACATTATCACAAACTAGAAATCTCTCAGACTACGAGTTAAAAACATACAGACCGGCCAAATCTACCGCGTCTCAATTACTGTATAGTTCTTAACATTAGTATTAACATCTCTACCGAGTACCAACAAATCATGACGTACTTGTATTGCAGCAAACGTAATAATGAAACAGTGAAAATGTTAAAGAAAAGAACCATTACAAATTAATAAAAATAGAGAATAGAGTTCAAAGCACAATAAATTTAGACATGCCACACTTACAAACAAAAAAATTTTTAGAATGATGCTCATTTGTCATCTTTAGCCTGCTGCCCCTCCGTTGGCTACTAATGTGTACTACAGCCTTTAACGTGGTGACAGACTGACCTGTAAACAACACCGGACTTATCTCTCTCTCTACGCTCTATCGCGCTCGTGTTACTACATCCCACTGTCAACGTCTACGACCAACTACTCACTACTAGAATTAGGAAAGTGTATTTAACTAACTCACAGAATAATACTTAGCTTATTTTGAAGTCCTTTCAGCCTCCTCCGGGTTGACCCTTGATCAGGTACCATTCGCTAGCACCACTAGACACGTCCGTCGCATGTCGCAACCCTCACAGCACTCCCAATACGCGCCTTCTGTTTTCTCGGTTCGCTCCCTCTCCATGACACAACTATGTTCCGAACGCGAGCTTCGGGCGTCTCCGCCTCTAGGCCCCGCCTATGCTACCTTCAACCTCGAAGCTCATTCACCTGACTTCTCCCCGCCCTGAGTACAGGGTATCTGCACCGTCTGCAGTAAAGTCGGCAAACTTTACTGGGAAAATCTTCCCGCTTCCCACGTGGCTCAGCAGATCTTATAACTGACTCAGCTATGCTACCCTCTCCTAACGTCAGCACGACGCCACGGGCTTCATGACCGTCGGTCATGTATCTGCCGTATGATAACGAACGTCGGATGCAGCGTCAGCATCCCACACATTACTATTACAGCCACAGATGGGCAACATGACAGCGTCCAGCTCCGCGCTGGCCCACGCTACTCGAGACTAACTCACCTCTTAGCGAAAACTACACGTGCTGCCTGTAAAGCCTCTCACCCGAAAGAAACCTCGAAAAGACTATGTGCAGTACGATGACTCTAAAATTCAAGTAAAATAAATTGTAACATACCAACACGACAGTGAAATGTTTACAAGTCTGGACAAAAAAGCAAAACCTCTGAAGAAAAAAAAAAGAAAAAAAACCTAAATCCACAAAAACAAAGCTAATTTTAAAAAAACCATAACAATATGGCGTAGTGCAATCAGCTGTTCCTGTATGTGTATTGAGAAATGAGATTATGATTGGCCAAACCACAGCCACATTATACACGTTGCTATGGTAATAAACAACATATTTCAGGTACCAATGTGGTGGATGGGCTCCTCCCCCTTCCGTCTCAAGGCTTCACACCCCTCACCCTACGACATACTTTATGCTTCATCGGTACATTTCTCTAATCTCTGAGTAAAACCCTGGTATAGGTGGTTCATGATTATGTGAGTACTCTTGAATATCTTGTCAATTATATTTATAATATAACATTTTTTTTTTTTCAGACGTTAACTTTGGTGTACGGTATAATCTATACACTTCGTTACATATGTTGCTTTGTTTATATTATCAAGTGGCAGGAAAGTGTTAAATATCTGAAAGTAAAGAAGTAACTAGGGTTTCAAAAGTGTTCATTTTATCCCAAACCACCTAAGAAGTTTCTGAGGGGGGTAAACAATTTGCTGACAGTCAAAAATTTTAGATAATCTGTAACTAACATTTTAAAATGAACCCTAGTTAAATAATTGTCCATTTATACCTGAGGATCTTTATGTTTGTCGCAAAGCTGTTGCTGTTATACCGTCGTAAAATCAAGGCTATGTTGTTTCATTGATGTTGTACTCTAGATTTATGAAATTACAGGTTTACTGTAATTATTAAAATTTTTAATTTTGGTTTCTGTGGATGAACCATAAAGCGAATAGTAGAAAATGACTCCAATTTTATTATGGGAAGCATTTTGCTATTGAAAATAATTTATATTTTATTAAAATCTTTTTTACGATAGAGATGAAATATTATTGTACTGTATGTAAACTTTATGCAAAAACTGTCCAGTTTTGATGTATAGGATGTGTTAAAATTGGCTTAAATTTTCTATTTTGTGTAGTGCAACCCCAAATTCTTACAATTGTTCTCATGTGTCATAATAGTGATCTAAAAAAAATTGAATTCATAATGTTATATATGTAATTATTTTTAAGTGTTATATTTGTTGTACGGTACTTCCTTGTTTCAGAAATAATCTACTTGTGACAGTTGGTGAACACTTAAAGTGCACAAAGTTGTTTGTAGCAGAAAATTGTGATCAAATAGCAACAAAGATACTCACAAATGTGTCACTTGGAAGAGGTGCACAGTTGCCGTCAGATGTGGTAAGTAACACTTGTCATTACTTTTCTGTAGTTAGAGAGAGATTTACATTTATATCCCCCTTTGCCCTGTTAGTGTTGAGTTGACCGGGTGGCCACAAACCAGAAAACTGGAATCATGGGAGAATTTTTCATTAAAATCTGGAATTTAAAAAAATTGTTATATATTTCGTTATTTGCAGGTTGTCTGAAAATAAACACAAATTGGTTGTTATCAGGTGCTTTGCTGAGCACGTCTGATGAATTTCGTAATGGCAGTTCCAGGTTTTATATTTAAAACAGTAACTGTGGAAAGGCCAATTACTTTAGAAGAGAGTGTACCAGCTTCTGCGTTTGTTGAGTAGGAACAGCATTGTACGTATTTGTAGTAAACCAAAATTAAAATTAAATGTTATGAATACATTGTGTATGACAGAGCTTGCTAAGTTAGTGGTTTGTGATCCTTGAGTGAGAATATTTATTTTGTAGGGCTTCTGCAGTGACAAACAGGCTGGGATGCAGATTATCCGACCACTTCGGACTTTTTCGAAGAAAGAAGTTGCTTTTTATAATTTTTACAACAACTTGCAATCTGTGTTAATACCATCTCTTCAAACTAAGGTAAACTTTGTTTAAATTGGTTTTGTTATTTTTTTCAGATTACAGTTTTTACAAGCTTTAGTTATTTATTGTTATTAGTTTTACATTTGTAAGTCAATTTACCTGTATTAAAAATAACAGTCTGATTTTGCTGTCATTAATTTGTACCATGTAGTACGTTCAAATTGTTATGTAGGTATTTCACAGTGAAGAGAGAAATTCTTGTACAGTTCTGTAGTTTTACAAGGCATTTCAGTATAGACATTACAGTCAAACCTCCTTAATACAAACTTGAAGGGACCAAAATTTTGGCTGTTTGTAATAATGAGGTTTGTATTAACAGGTGTTCACTAAAATCTTAAAATGTTTCTAAAATTTTGGTCTCTCTGTTTATCCCCACAAATCAAATAGTCTTTTCACCACAATGACTTTCTTTTACTTGAGAACTTGATATTGTATGGTTTAATGCATAAACAAAATGTTTATTGAACACTATAGTAATTATTAAATTTCTCGTCCCATTCCAAGGGGAATAAAAATCACTTTGTATTAATGAGAACTTTGTATTAACAGGGTTTGTATTAACGAGGCTCCACTGTATTAAATTGATTCCTCTTATAAAATTAAGAGTGACTTATATCTCATGAAGACCCAACAATTTTGTAAAGTGTACATTTTTAGAACTACAGTTTTAAACTTGCATTGATACAAAAACAATAAGTTTTTTTTAATTAAATGAGATTTCCCTTTGTTTGCTGTTACGTGTGGAAAGATACAAAGTGGCTGAAAATAGAACTTCAGCAGGGCTTTTTTGAGTGCTCACTTTGTCCCGAACCATCTATAAGTAGACTTTAGCCAGTAAGAATTAAATTGTACTAAGACTTCAAATACTGTTGTAAAATGTGGCGACTTTGAACACATGGGGTGACATAAGACTTAACAAAAAAAAATTCTATTGGTACGTCATCTATAAGTATAAAATAATTTAATTTCTCGTAGACTTTCAATTTATTGTAGTTTAGGGCAAGTAAGTTTTTTTTTACTGATAGCTACCGTATGTGGGGAAATACAAAATTTTTTAATTTCTAAAGTCACCCGTTGTTTTCTGTAACTTTTACAAGTACTGAAATGTTTATGCTTATCTGATGTATCTTATGGCATTGTTTATACGAGCAAGTTTCAGTGCCTTGTAAATCATTGCTTTACATTTAAAATTCTGCAATCACATTTCAGAATGTTTCGTACTACTTTTCCTTACAAAATAGACATATGTTTGATGTATTTTAGCTGGACTCGCGTGCAAGTATCCAACGACTGACAGAAAGTTTTGTAGCAGAGCTGCAGGAGAATTTCCCTGCGACTGTTTCTACAATATTCCGCACTGGGGACAAACTGGCCGAGCAACAGTCGGATGAAGCAGACGAGTGCTGTGCTCTATGTAAGGTAATTGTTGGTTTTTGGCTGTCTGATATCCTTTTTACTTAAAGAACCGTGCTTGGTAATTTAAAAAAAAAGGGCTAGGATGGTGTTCAAGTTACGGAAACATGCAGATGTAACAGATATGGCTCAAATTCGCAGGAACACTACGTTATCTACAGTATTATCCTGTGGCAGTAATCATGATAATAGCGATAACACAGTTACAGGAGAACCTCTATCCATAGTTTTTCAATGGACTGATGGGTAAAAAACTATGGATGCAGGAAATTGATGAATGTTGAATTTGCCAATGAACATACAAAGCAATACACATAGCCCTCCAATTTGATTTACAACTACGTATATTTCAGGACTAAAACATGTCTATAAAATGCTAATTTAAAGCAGTTTGAGATGCCCAGGACATTTTGCAGCATCCAATCGCTATTCACCAGAAACTTTTAATTTTGTCACATATTTTCGTTAAGTTTATTGTACGGACACATGTTTTGTTAGTCGAGACATATCAAGTACTTTAAAAAATTCTAGCATAGTTACTGAATTGAAAAATTTAATTAATTTACATCAATTAATCACAACCTCGTTCAAACCATTTTCTTAAAAATATACAATTCCGAAATGAAAATAACTTCAGTAACAAAAATAAACGTGTCGCATCATAGAAGAATAGGTATGTGTCTTTGCTGCAAACCTACTACATTGCTACAGCTTTAGAATAGATTAACAAACTAACCTGCAGATGACCAATATGACATCACGTAAAGTTGTTGCATTGTCTATCATCACAACTTTAGATTTTGTGCCTTTTTGTATTAATTTTTTTTCATTCAGGAGTTCAGACCGAAACACCTGCTGTGGTGCTACACTTAATACACATCTGCTTCTAATCTCCCTGGGGTTCGATTATTGGTTCGCTTGGCTAGCTTGCTCAGTTCAGCGGTAGAGACACGAGTCTTTTCCCTTCGTCGTGGGCTCGAGACGGCAAGAAACGGGAAAACTTACCAAATATTCATGCAGCCATGCTGGCACAAGGATAACTGCATTAAATAAGTAGCAAAATCAGACTTTCGAGGCATGATGTTTACTAAACCATCGGATACGTTTTGCACACTTACAGTCTCCAATACAACACCGGCGCGGTGGGCTTTCACCTCAACTTCGTAAAACTGCAAAACTGAATTTAAACAATATTTGGTACAAAGAAATAATTAACTGCGCAGCACGATGGCTCACGTTACCCAAAAGGAAACTTGCTTGCTAGCCTCAATCTACCTCATCCTCGCCACGTGTCTCCACGGGCCCCCTTCCCGCACAACCTCTCACTTCGACATCCAGCTAGCTAAGAAAGAACATGGCCGGGTCCAGCGCTCTCGCTGTCTCGGCGGAAGTCGCCCATAGATGGCGCTCCTCTCGCAGTACCTCCAACTTCATCGCCGCCTACCGAGAGCATTCCTCAACCACCATAATTACTGAGGGTTTGAGAGCTTGTGGTTAACAACGGTAAAATTTACTAATGGTTTTACAAAGTATTTGCACAATTTCCT
>PNEQ01000642.1:83922-104405 GCA_003012365.1 Medauroidea extradentata | reverse complement strand
CTTTCTTATAGCTAGTGCTCACGAAACTCCCCGGGATTCTATTAGGCCTATGTTGACGCCGGTTACACCAATAAATTATACTCTTAGGTTTCCTTAAGTCTTAAATCCTTACGTTATGTTTAAGCCAGAAGAACTACAAAGTCGTACAGCAAGAAATTTGGAAAAATAAACAGGGTGGGTAGGCCAAGTACCTTACACTGCAATGTGTAACATTTGATGTTCCGCTGGTTTCTTTTGAGATAATGCCATGTGCAATTGTTTATAGTGTTGTTGGTTTTGGAAAATATGAATATTTTGGCAATTATTTCTATGTCAGACAACTTTTAAAAGTAATTTTACCTCATGAAAAAGAGCAGTTTGTGCGATAGATACGGGAAAAACTATTTTTAGAAGATCTATACTAATTGTTATTTTTAACCTTAAATTCGTAGGGATTTTGCTGAGACCATGGGATACTATACTATAAATATGTACAGACACAGGATAATATAGGCGTTTCGAGATAAAGTGAGCACTCAAAAAAACCTTGTTAAAGTTCTATTTTCAGCCAATTTTTATCTTTCTGCGCGTAACTGCTAATGCTGGGATATGTCTAACCCCTCTGGACATGTCGCTTAATGTTTGCACATGTTAAGATAAATTGTGCAATCATTATGAATCAATTTCGGTTGATTCTGTTCTGTATTGTTGCACTATTTAAATTGGAAAACACAAGGAACTATATTGTGTAGTTGCGCTGCCAACCATACGAGCAGTAAGGCAATGTTAATGCAAAATTGTATGCAGTAACGGCTAGTGATATTTTTCAAAAGTAAAATTTTTAGTGCTCACTTTAGGTTTGTTCGTGTGG
The DNA here is from genome assembly GCA_003012365.1 of Medauroidea extradentata. Taxonomy (NCBI): domain Eukaryota; kingdom Metazoa; phylum Arthropoda; class Insecta; order Phasmatodea; family Phasmatidae; genus Medauroidea; species Medauroidea extradentata. The sequence goes on along the minus strand of PNEQ01000642.1, from coordinate 103,555 downwards.
TCTGCCAGTTTTACCAGCCGAGGGCAAGTGCCATTTTTCGCTGGCAGCAAAATGACAGGACGGGCAGTTGCTAGTGGCTGTGACCACTCAAACAATATCTGGCAGTAAACAAGCATGTTGGTGTTTTGAAAAACATTCATGAAGGTTTGTTTCAAAAGTTTAGCATTAAAAACTCAATGTGGCTTCCTGACGTATTTTTGTAATTACTATGTACGTTAATAAATACAAATACTTTCGTTTAGGCCTAAAGAATGGAATACAAGAGATCGCAGGACTTCCCACGTAAACTAATATTGTCGGAGACGAAAGAATTTAATACACTTAGTGGAAAAATACATTTTTAATGGGCCTTGCGATTTGTTTAGCATGCATTCTTCAGTACATAGGGCAAATTTGATACAATGTACGAAGTTATGATGCATACATTAAAATCGTCTTTGTAAATTTTTGTATGAATGTTCAAATTAATGTTGTTTCACAATAGGCTACATTAGTCAGAGGCAATTCAGTTAGGTAGGCCTGAACAGTTTTGCTGCTGACGAACATTAGAGGTTGGCTAATTTTTTCGTGTGTAACGTTGTAACGTATTGTTAATTGTAGGCGATTCATTTTTGTGGGTTTGTTTGCTTATTAGGACACAATTTTTAAAACGTGATCTACCAAAGGTTAATATAATGGTTCATAGAAGTTTGTGGCATACATTTTAGTGCCCCATAATTTGTAGAGCCCTTGCCCCATGTTTTTTAAATTCACTGCCTCTACCTTTTTTAGTGGTCTTACCCTACAATTTTCTGTCCACCTACCCTACTAATTTCTGTCCATCTGTTCCAAGGTATTTAATGTCCGTACCCAACGTATTTAGTGGTCCTACCCTACAACTTTCTGTTCACGTACCCTACATATTACTGTACCTCTGCTCCTAGATTTTTTATGTCCCTATACATTTTTTGTTATCCTATCCTACAACTTTCTGTTCTCGTACCCTATATATTTCTGCACCCCTGCTTCAAGATCTTTAATGTCCCTACCCAACATTTTTAGTGGTCCTACCCTACAACTTTCTCTTCTCCTACTCTACATATTTCTGTACAGTATCTCTGCTCCGAGATTTTAATGACCTTGCCCCATATTTTTAGTGGTCCTACCTACATATTTCTGTACCTCTGCTCCATGATTTTTAATGTATCTGCCCCAAATTTTTGTGATCCTATCCTAAAATTTCCTGTTCCTCTTCCTTATATACTTCTATACCCCTGCTCCATGATTTTACATGCCCCTGTCTCATATATATAGTGCTCCTGTCCTACAATTTTGTGTGTCCCTACCTTGCAAATTTCTGTACCTCTGCCTCCTAAAATGAAGTCGTAACTATAAAATACTCTTTGAGGAAAATGTTAAACAACAATTTGAGCTAGACCTACCATAAAATGGTTAAAATTACGATTTTTGGTATCCTATTTTTAATGGCTTATTGCACTTTTGTAGTGATAAAATGTTCGTACTATTCTGCAACATATTGTGGGGTAACTTAAAACATGACTTGTTAAAGACCAAGTTTTGTTAATACTGTAATCTCCATATAATACGAAATTTACACTCTACGATTTTACTGTCAAATTCCCATAGTGATGTGTTTCAAGATTTTTTCACTAAATGCCTGGGAAAGGGATTTAATGAGCAAAACAACTCGTAGACGAAATTGTAACACATTATACAAAATCACATAACGCAATGTTGGATTTATTTAAACAATGACCACAAAAATATAAATGTAGGTTTGATGCTTGTTTACCATTAGGTTTACCTTGTCACTATTTACAAACGAACTACGAGTACGCTGCAACATTCTCTGGCTTTGTTCGTGACTACGGTGATTTTAATTAATTTGGAAAACAAAAGAATTTTCACAGTTTTTCTGTTACAGGATTATTACAGCAACGACAAAAATTGTATCACTGTTTAGCAAGGGATGAGAGAGTTTGTTTTGAAACAGCATCGTCATGTGACGTCACACGTGACGGTTTTTTTTATTGCTACCAGTTCTGCCCTTTCTCGCCGAGCATGGGCAGAAATGGCAGCTATTTCTGGCGAAACTGGCATCTGCTAGTCCCACCCGAACAGCATATCGAAAAAACACTTCCGGTAAAACGAACGCCTTCTGGCAGAAAACTAGCAGAACTGGCACAAAACTGGCAGACTGGCAGCCCACGTAAACAAACCTTTTATTCAGAATGACTTACATACATGAATACAGACATTAGGTACATGCGAGTTCAATTGATAGAAGTTCTACTGTATAACGAGGGTCTTTTCAGGAAACCGTCAAAAATCGAAAAAATATTGTTTGAAAAATTGTGGCGGGGTTGTTTCATTATTCGCAACCATGTGAAGTGTGCTTTTATTTGTCTTCAGTAGCTCCACCGACTCCTTGTTTTCCCTTCCAGTATAAATATCCCGTTGAAGTGAAAATCACGACAATACCTTGTGAGGTTAGAGCTGTATCAAAGATTTGTGTAAAATACGTACATTTCTTCCCTTTTCACGTGTTACAAATTTTAAAAATGCCTGAAATTAGTTTTTGGGTATTTATGTAGTCACCATTTTGAAGCGAATTGTAACTCATTTATCTCAAAGGGTTCAATAAATATTGATAATTAGTCGAAAACACATTTAATAGTGTCTTTTTCACTCCCCTTGAGGTTGAATTAAAAAAAAATATAGAAAATTGCCATGTTTTCTAATTTAATTTAAAATGTTCTTGAAATACGATATTTTTTACTGTTTTGATTGAATATTACTCAATGATGTCAAAAAATTATCTGCTTGTTAAAAAATGATATTTAAGTTAATTGTGCCAAATAATTCAGTAGGGTATGTAATACGGTGTTACACACGTTAACCAAATTAAAAATTATTCCTTGAAAAGTTGAATTCATCACAAGAAAACTCAAATTAATATCTACTCATTTCTGAATTTAAACCAGTGGCACCGTGAAATTTAATGAAAATTCCACAAAATTTGGTTTACAGAAATGAAATTTAGCTCATTTTTCTGTGCACAAATTGCTTTTGCTCTGTATTTTGTTTTGTGAATATAGGTATTTTGTTTTGATTTTCATTGAATTTATTAGCCAGTCATTAGTAATTTGGGCTAATTTATATGAAATTTGCTTCTGTGTTTGTCTCTTCCTATCTACAGGATGGCGAGCGACCGGGAAAAGTTAGGGAATTTAAGACGTCTGGAGAAGTCGGAAAAGTCAGGGAATCCTCTAAAAAAAACTTGGAATTTCAAATTTGTTAAACGAACAGTTTCGCGAACACAACGTACCATTTTCTTGGTACATGTACCAATTTTTTAGTTCCATAATATCTTTTCGTACCGATAAAGTAGTTGTGTGGAACAGTGGATTTGACGTGTGGTACCAGTTTTTCGTCTCGAATACGATTTTTTGGCATTTTGTACCAGAATTTTCAGTGGCTCCCGCCAGTGTTGCCAGACCAATGGTTTCCCTGACAATGTGTTGTGGTGTTTTCAAGTTTCCACAGTGGTAAAAAATTACTCTCTCGTGGTGTTTCTTGCGTACTGTTTGCAAAATGCCGTAAATTTTAATGAATTTTTAGTTAATAATGTGGGTTTTAAATAGTTGTGGTGTTTTCCCCAAGAGTTCATAGTAGAAATTGACGATGTGGACAACGTAGGATTCTCAGTTAGATTTTGTTCTTACCATGCGGCATGCTGATACTTTCGTTAATCGTTGTCGGTTGTTTATTGTTTGCTTGGCGTGGCGCGAATATTTTTTTTATGTTTCGTGCGAGTATTAATATCTTCTGATCATGTCTGAAGTCCTTGGATTTACATTTAAATTGTATTTTATCTACCGTACCGCGTAATGGTGGAACACTCCTGAACTTTTTGGTTCGTGCAGTGACAAAGGTGTGTTAAATAGTTACAGCATAACGTGATCTCATGTGTGCTTTTGAAAATGATTAAGTGCATTTAAAATATCTGGAAATATATGTTCAACGAGTGTTATTTCCACAACACAATTAATTTAGGGAAAACAGTAATGGCAGGAAGAAACAGACTGTATTGGTTAACCGATCCTACTACTATTAAATGAATTGCGAAGATCGTGGAGATAACTCTGCAAGGTGCAATTCGTGCAATATTAATTTTGTGACGGCCCTATTTTACTGATACTTTAATCTGTATAAATTAATGTAGTTTAGGTTAATTATGATGATTGATTGTAATGAAGGTGCCTTTATTGTCATATGTAACATATTGCCATCCATTTTAACTTCAGTATTGATTGTGAGGGGTCTGTGGGTTCCTATGATAGGCCAGTATAAAAACAGTTGAAAATATGACTACTGTATTACTATTATTATCACAGAGGTATCGTGTCTGGTATCGTTTTAACCTGTGGAATGTCACAGACTCGAATATGCTAGTAACGTTAAGATAATTTTATGTATAATGATTATAGTTTTTAAGAGGGATAATTGCCCGCCGGTCTGGCGACAATAGAGCAGATGATGCGTGGGCCATACCACATGCTGGCCTAGAAGGGGGGCGCCTGACCTCCCCCTGTTTCCGTGCCGTACAATCCCCTCTCTTTCTCTCTCGCCTACACATTTCTTCTCCTTTTCCCCTCCCCCAACAGACCCCGTGTAACGTACGTAATTTGAACTAGGATTATATTAATTGAAGATAGCAAGTAGTAATTGCTGTGAGAATGTGCACATGTTTAATTTGATTTTAAATAAATATGGAGGCTTCCACAAGGGATGCACGCAATGTTCGGGCCAGGGCTTCGCTCTGATTGGTCGGGGGAACCTACCCGCCCCCATGAGTCCGGTAGGGCAGGAAGGGGACGCCGCCCAGGAGAGCAAAGATGCGAGACGCGGGGCACTAAGAAAAAAGTCTTAAGACGAACCGGGTGTGTGTGAGCTCGAGAGGACAGGTGTCGGGATATTCGTCGTCGGGTTTGTAAGGACGGTGGACAGCGAGCTCGGGGTCACCGGAGGGTGGACTTTTCGGGTGATCGCTGCCGGTACCTGCAACATAATAAACGTCGTGACCGATCAAAAGCCGCCGGAGGAAGCGCCTATTCTTTTTGTCGAAAGAAACTATAAGTATCTACCTCTCGTGACGCAACCCGCAGTGAGTAAGTCCCTTAGGCCGATTTAAAAAGAAACTCCTCTGTTTTTTATTTCAACTAGAGCTAGCCGGGCATACTACAACATTACCTAATACGAACCCAATCATTCAACATTAATCACGTAAGAGACAGAGCATCGGCACCTCTTATCATAACCAAACGCGGGTCACGAGCACCATCAACAGGAAGTCGCAATTTTTTTTTAAGCAACATGGACGGGCTTTCCGTTATGATCCACATTGAAGGCAAAAATCCGTAAGTAGGCTGGGAGTTTAAACTGTGAAGGTAGGCCTAGATGCTTTTTTCAAATCTGTATGTTGCTTTGGAAATAACGAAGATATGAGAGAATGTCTGCAAGGTGAAGTTATGTTGATTAGTAGTGTTCAGCTTCACAAAAACAGGTAAATATTATGTATCACTACTCATCGTGTACTGGCCAAACTATTGATTTTAGACAGATAGTTTATTATGAAAATTGTTTCTACTGACATTATAAGTAGTCCTACGTAATTTTTTTTGTTCGGTTAGGTAAGTTGGGTTAGGTTATGTTAGTTTAAGTTAAAGTTAAATTAGGTCAGGTTAGGTGGCCTAACCTAAACTAGGCAACTTAACAAAACATTTTAAGTAAGGCTTTTAGAGACATAAGAAGTAGGCCTAGCCCTACATAAAAAATTTGTTACCTAACCTAACAAAAATTTTTTTTACGTAGCACTACTTATAATGTCCTTAAAAACATTTTTCATAAATAAACTATGTATCTAAAATCAATAGTTTGGCGTATACGATGAGTAGTGATTTTTAATATTTACCCAAAAAAATTTTGTCACAATTATACAACCTGTTGAATTTTATTGATATTTTGTTGGTCAGAGAAATAAGAGCAGCTGACCTGGAAAAGTCAGGGAATTTTTTTCATAGGTTTTGCTAGCCACCCTGTATCTACCCTACAATTATGTTTACATGATGACCCTTTGTTTGTGTTTATTCTTGATGCTTTGTATTGTAGATATAGTACAGTACAGTGGCTGATTGTAAACATTACTTTGTTTTCAGGGTTGTGTCGACACAAGAGAGCAGCAGTCGTCTGCTCTTCAAGCTACGAACTTCTCCAGGCTGGTTTCAGCTCTAGGACCTTCTGCATTTCGTGAGGGGAGTATTGTAATGAACGAGGCAGAGGCCAATAGCAGGCTGACGTGTGGCAGTTGTAGTTGTAGTGGGAGTGGTCCTCTAGGCATCTCCAAGCAAGATGTGAACCAAGTATTGTGCTATGGTTGCAGATTGATTATTAACAGTATGGTAAGTTTATAGGTACATATGAGGGGCTTAGATTGATAGTGGTTTAAGTCACTTTTATTAAGAAGTCCTTTTCTCATTCATATTAAACACAATTTAAAAGAAAGTTCTGTTATAATTTTTAAAATTTTTTTACTCAATTTACGAAGTAAAAAAAGGCAATGTTTTTTATATGTACATAAAAGCAATTAATTGTTTTGTCAAAATTACTTTACATGACTAACACCACGATCATTCTAAGACCCTCGTATATACATACATGTTTTAAGTATATTTGTTTGATATTTACAGTAAGACTCATATGTCCAAGCTTAAGCTACATCACAACATACAGAGAATTGAGTCGCTGCACGTGTGGTGGTGTCAGATAAGCATCATCGTCTACCTCTTTGCTGCCCCCCCTCCTCCCCCAACCCAGACCCACACTGATGTATCACATTTTTAATGGTTGCCTAGACTTGGACTTAACCGTATTTCAACGATTGTAAGCCGCACATTTTTTTACCAATTTTTAGACCTAAGAATTGGGGATGCGGCCTACAAGCGAAGATTGCTCATTTTGTGGTTAATAAATGAAGTAAATATTATGATAACCAATAAAAAAGCAATAAAGTTACAAACGTATAGTGAGCAGTTGATTTGCTCTGCATAAATAGTACAAATAATACGTTTCACGTATTTTTCGGCGCTACTAGAAGTCCGCCACCATGTTAGACACGGAGAAATGTAAACAAACACCATACCCACAACAAAACAATTTATGTGCGTAACTGTTTACACATTTGGATTGACTGTAAAAGCTGTTTATCACCGATAAACATCTAACACAAGATAAATTTATGAACAAAAATGCGGTAAAATGTTTTAATGTACTTGACTTACATTTGCATAACTAATCAAAATTTGATGTAGGACATTATTGAACTGCGACAGTATAAACAAATACTGGAAATGATGCTGTAGTCACTGAAACACTAAAAATTTAAAAGTATGCCAAATTTATCAAACAAATATAAGAACACATGTTCACAGCATCAATCACTTTTTTCTGTGTCGGAACTCTCGCTACCGCTAGACGTGTCTTCACGATCTGCCTTGTTCTCGTCTTCTACTGCCTCCTGTTGCCAGAGCACATCATCTTCCGATCCATCTAGCGCGTTCGAAATCCCGGTCTTTTTGAAACCTTTGGCAACCAGTTCATTTGGAGTCCGCTCTCAGCTGCGCAGTACCCGTGTGCACAAAAGTTCCAAGGACGGGCGCTTCAACTTGCCAGTGGGCGTCAGGTCGTGACTGTCACTGGCCAACCGCTCATTGTAAAAACGACGAATATGGTCCTTGAATGACTTGTTAATGCATACTTCCAACGGTTGTAGTACTGACGTTAATCCATCTGGAATAACTGCCAGTAGGGTTTTCTCTTCTTGAAGGTGTTGTTTCACCTCCTCGACGAGATATCCCCTAAAGCTGTCCAATACCAGTAAAGTAGGCTGTTTGAGTAGAACCCCAGGTCGTCTACCCCAGACAGTTTTGGCCCAGTCTAGCATAAGCTGCGTGTCCATTCAGCCCTTCGGCTGCACCCGTACGTGTATACCTCTTGGGAACTTTACAACTTTTGGCATATTTTTCCGCTTAAAGATGATGTAAGGCGGCAACTTTCTACCGTCGGCTGTAACTGCTAGCATTACAGTGGAACGTAATTTTTCATTGCCAGTACTTTTCAGTGGCACACTTCGCTCTCCTGCCACGAGGCATGTCAAAATACACGGGAGTCTGATCTGCGTTGCCTATTTGTGATAGCAGATACGGAGTCTCTTGGCGCGCGTGCAACACATAGCGCTGGAAGTTGAGAACTTTCTCCGCGTAGTCTGTTGGAAGTTTTTTGACAAATTGTTGTCCGCCTTCGAACAGATAGATTGTTGCGCCGCATGAACTTTGAAACCCACCTGCGACTACCTTTGAAGGTTGCCCTTGGAATGTCGCGATTGCGTGCAACTTCGCGTGCTTTCATCTGGATCATATCATATGTAACACTGCAGTCATTGTTACACAATTCCTGGACGTAAGTCAGCTCAAGTGGTGCTTTGAACTACCCTTGAAGTTAATATTCTGCCACTTAATATTTGATTCGTCTTCGAGATTTCGAAGCTTCGCATACCCCTAGTGATTCAATTCTTTTCAGTTATTCTGTTTAGTACTGTATATACTCGTGTATAGTGCACCCTCATGTGTAATGCGCACTACGATTTTTGCAACAAGTTCCAGGGAAAAAAATGCATGTGTCTTGCTAGAATGTAAACATATCATGGGAGTAAAAAATCTTGAAGCAGCGCGAGGGAGGCTATTACAGATTCGCAAGGTTGGAGGAGGGAAGGAACCGTGGCTAACAAAGAAAAGACAGAGGGAAGATGACTCGCAGTGGTTAGTGTGTGACGGGCAGAGATGACGTGGGTGAGTGAGGGAATGGGGGGACGGCTTGTCATGTCCTCAGTTATCTATAGATAGACTGCCAAGGTCACTAGCAGCCAGGCAGCCGGCTCACTTGTGCCTGGACAACACACCCCCTTCCCACTCTTCCTTTTGCTGTGTCCTGTCCGCTGCTTCCAGCATGCCTCCCCTCCCCCAAAACGAGATAACGTGCCATGACAGCAGAGCAAGCGTGCCTTTTTTATTTACTGTCCGACTCGCACTGAGAAGAAAGAAAGGCTCGGGAATGCGGCAGGGGGGTTGCTACAAGCAGAGGACTGTAGGGCCCCAACCACTGGCACCACCTTGTCTTGCTTTCCCTCTCCCGTTGGTGGGGGGAAAAAAGAAGTGTTCTTTTTTATTCCTTTTCTTCCTTTCCTTGGAAAGATGGTTATCACGAGACGTTAAAATTAAGTTCTCATACTGCTTCCGCCCACCCAAGAACTTTCCTGCCACGGTAAAAAAAATGGGTTTTACCAGCAATAGTTGCAGCAAAAAATAGGTGTGGAGGGGGTAGAGAAAAAGAAAATAAAGTGTAGTAATGATGGGACCAGGCAGTGAGAAACATTCTCTCTCTCTCTCTCTCTCTCTCTCTGCCTCCCATGCTTGACACCTGCCAGTTTACGACTCAGCCTTCTCTTCCCACCCCCTTTTTTTTCTCGAGGCGGCTTTTTTTTCTATTTTCCGTCTATAGTGCGCACCCCTGGATTTTTATCAGTTGTTTTGGAATAAAAGTGTGCATTATACACAAGTAAATACGGTATGTTTCAGTCCATCGAGAAACATCATAGCAGCGTTTTACTGAAAATAGAATGAGCTTTTATTTGTACACATCTATATACATATTTTGTTTTCCAGACTGTATTAGACCACCTACCACAAGATGTGTTGTCTACAGCAAGGAAGAAAGTTGCACTGAGTGAGATGGAGAAGGAAATCGAAAACTTTCTTCTGTGAATCTGTTTAGCCTACCCTGACTACAGGTAGGGTAGCATATTGCAAATTTTGTGATATCAATGAAGCTTTAAGGTAATTCAAACTTACTTGAATATGAATACTATGTAAAACTAATAAAATCAGTAATAACAGTTTTTTTTTTTAAGTAATATTTCCTTATAAATAATGTTCAGCTGATATCAGTGCTCCTCCCAATAATTCTGTCTGAAGCTTAGTACATCAAAAGGTCAATCATTGCTGTGTTCAAGGTTTTGAAGACAGGGTAGTGATAAGAGTCAAGGTACCACGCTTGACGAGAACTATACAACCTCATTTTGCAGTGCACTAGTACGCAGTGTTTTTGTATTAGTCTTTTTCATATGAGCTCTAGATAGGGACAAAATTATATGGTGAATAGCTATGAAATACATGTTAATACACTGCTTAATAACTAAATTCAGTTTAAATCGTGAAATAAAACAAAATTACCTAGAAGCATGTATTTGTTTCTAAAATTTTGAGTTATTTCTTCTCAATATAAAATCAAATCATTTTTTTATGTACTGATTGAAGAAAATGCATATTGTCTGAAGATTTCAAAATTTGAAATCCTTTAAACAAATTAGGTGTGCACTGCTGATTTATTATGTTCTAGACTGGTTTGTAAGGTGTGTATTCACAGTCACATAGATTTCTAAGAGTTATATGATACAATGATATATATAAGTATGCATTTCTATTAACCATGAATATTGTTTACAAAGCTAAAACAGTAACACAAAATCTAAAATTTTAAAAATTAAATTGACCTAAAAATAAAACCATAAATTCTTGTCCCTCGCACTAAGCTGTGATCCTATATAATTCGTTTTGTGGATAGTATGTAGACTAGAGCCAATGGCATCATTTCTTCACAATGAGGCAAAAGCTTGCTCTTTGTAGATAACAAGGCAGTGAGTGACAGCTAGAGTTAAAAAATTGTTTCATGGCCAGCTGATGATGCCCTCTCCCCCCCCTCCCCATGCAGCATGGGAAACAACTTGCAATGCCTGTCATAGAAACTGTCAATATCCCCACCCCTTTAGCGAAAAAATGTTCAGCAGACATCTAACTTGTAACCATCCCCTTCTCTTACCCATTATCAGCTTACTTTCACATGTATACTAGCGCCGGTAAAGATAATCTCTATTACAGTGCACACTATGGGTGTGGAAGGACGCAGGGTTCGAAAAATCCTAATCACTGAAAGTGACAAATAACTACATGTCGTGTTTTGTCAGTTTTTAGTTTATTAAATTTTCCTGGTTAAGTGAGTAACTTGTGTTGCAATCTCCTGCAGGCTGTAGGATTTCTGGCACCAACACTGGCCAGATAATTTGCTTCATGAAATTTATTTATGATGCACGCGATGTGACTGTGACTGCAAGTGAAGGGAAAGCACAAAAAAAAATTAGGAGTACACATTATCAGCACTACACATCAGCAGGGCGAGCATCTGGAAAGTAAACACGACTGGACAAAGGTTAAGAACGGCATAAGTGACAAAGTTTGGAATCGTTGACTGCACCGTTTTTGCGTTAACTGGACTCTTGCTCCACACAAAAAAATCTAAAAAAGGCATAAGTACCGAACACATTAAAGCACAAAGGTTAAACTTGCAGAGAATTCCTAGTAAGTATACACTTGTTTTCCAAAACTACAAATAAATGAGTGCAATTGAAACATGTGAAAATAAACTGTTTGTTCCTACACGGGGCTCAACTTCCCATTACAAAATCCGTGACCAATAGACGCCCTTATAGCATTGTTTTCCATGCCTTTAGCTTGTTTTATAAGGAAATACTGTGTTTAATGATTGTGAGATAGGTTCACACCAGGATTTTTCCACGTGGGGAAACGGCAGATGACGTCGGTTACAAGTAGATTTTTCTTTAGGGCTCGTAGCTTCCGCGATTATGTGTCGTCCTATTTGTGTGTGTACCTGTCAAGTACTAAAACTTGAGTACTTGTGCTTCTGTCTTTTGTATATATTGTCACCTTGCTCGTTTCTAGATCATGTTCTGCATTTTTTCTGTCGAGTAGTAGAGAGTAAATGTTACATTTTATGAATATGTCGTACAGTACATTTTTGCAATCACGACAGCGTGTGTTGCACTGTGGCACATTCTGGCACACCTTAATTTAAGGATTTCCTGCTGTTATGCTGTGCAGACTGGGTACTTGGATGCTCGTTCATCTGCTTGGTTGTGTTATAATAAAAGTGGGAGGATTTAGACCAAGCCATGACATTACATTACATTGGTTTAAATTTTAATAGAAACATGTACTCACAGAGTATCATGGAGGTTGACTGCTACACACAAAAAGGACGACACATTTTGCACGGAAGCACCATGCATGGCTACGTCGGGCAAAGAGAAGACACTGTTTAACTTTGTTACTTGTGAAAGAATTGTTACACATGGCTCGAAAAAAGTTGAGTTTAGTACGTATAAGATTTATTCCCAAAAGAGTAAACTGGCTGTATAAAAATAAAATTTACTGCAATTACAGTGGAACCTCGCTAATACAAAGTGATTTTCTTGCTCCTTGGAAGAAAATTAGAAAAATTTAAGTTAAATTCTCTAAAAAAAGGTTCCTGTATATATAGAACAACATAAAATCAAGTTCAGTGGTTTAAAAAAGTCATGATGTAGGTATAAAAGTTTGTATTTTGGCACTTAACATCCTGAAAATATATTTACATAACTTTATGAGTTTTTATAAATACCTGTTAATAGAAATCAATCTCGTTACTACAAATTGCAAAAACTTAAGTTCCACTGTAATCATTTTCACCAGATGCAACAACATTTAAACTTCACAACAAACAGCACAAATATCTCAACTAAAAGACTGGGCAAGTATGCTACTGTTTACACACAAAATACTGATATGTTTGCACATGGTTCAGTCTAATTCATCCCAAATAACTGAGATAAATTCAAAATACCCGCAACATGCGAGATAAAGTGGGGTTACTCTGGTGTTTCTGCCAGGTGTTGACCTCCCATGAATACATCAGTTGCAGCCATCATCTTGTAAAAACGTGAACTTGGATTTGACAGGAGGTTGGTAGGCGTGTCAAATTCCACCACCTGCGAACAGATTGCTGACGTGAAACAGGATTGCTTACTTAACATTTAAATCATCATTTATTCAACTTATGGTCGTACATGTGCTTTTGCCCTCGTCAACTCTACCTGCGTCTTACTTTCCCCCACAACCTCTTCCTTCTCTCTCATCACATCCTCTTCTCTTCCCCCACCACCTTTTCCTACTCTTCCCCTCATCACCCCTCCTATCAAATCCCACCACTCTTCCTCTTTTCCCTTCTCCCACATCCTCCTTTCCCCTAACCTCCTACTCCTTTCCCCCTCCTGCAACTTACCCTCCTTCCCTCGCTCCCTCATACCACCCTCCTCCTCCACCCTGCCCTTCTCCTTTTTTCCCCTCGCCTCCTTTTCCCCATAAGCCATCTCTCTCTCGCCTCAAAACTACCTTGTGGTGTGGATAGGTTTAGGAGGAGGAAAGAGGATATGATAGGATGAATGTACCTCTCCTTTATCCATGACAAGAACACGATCACTACTTTTCACTGTGGAGATGCGGTGGGCGATTATCAGCAAAGTGCATGTCTTGAACTCCCGTTTGATTGTATCTTGTGCCACTGCCTCTGTCTCTGGATCCACAGCCGCTGTTGCCTCATCCAGCACCAGGATCTGACATCACAATCAACAAAATGTCTACTGTATTTACTTTTTAGTTGCTATGACATGTTCCAGTTTCAAGAAGTGACAAAATTTGAATGCTGGTAACGAAACCAAGTAACGTCTACAGTCCGTAAATTTTTTGTAAAATTACAATTTTTTTTTGTGGTAAACTTAGTAAATATTGCAGGAAACCAGCAGATTTTCCAAGGGATTTCCTTCCCTCACATTCCGTACCTTTGTGCTGCGGAGCAAGGCTCTGGCCAAGCACAGAAGCTGCCGTTCACCAACAGAAAGGTTGCTTCCAGCCTGTCCAACTACAGCATCCAACTGGCCAGCCATCGCAGACACCTTCTCTCTCAGACTGGTCTTCTCCAGCGCATCCCAGAGCTCCTGGTCTCCATATTTCTCAAATGGGTCCAGGTTGGATCTGCCACATCAAGTACATGGCCAACTAAAGCTACAAGAAGCATCTACATTCTTATATTAGTCTCTGTGCATAATTGGTGTAAATATGCACACATTAAACCATTTCATAACTTGTTACCAGTGCAGTTGCATAAATATCATTAACAAAAACTATTAATGTATTTCTATTCAGTTTGTAGACATCTTAAGTAAAAACCTCATCCATGATATAAAAGGAACTTGGAAGTTGCAATTTATACTGGATAGTTATTTTATAGAAGAAACTGAGGTGGTTTTAATACAATTACATTCTTTATAATAAAGAGTTGGGAACCTGTTGTGTCCCGCCATGCATTTCAGGTTCAATTCTGGGCTGGGTTTGTCCCACATTATTTTACTTATGGGGAACGAGTTCTGTCAGTGCCATTTGCCAACTGGTAATTTTGTGGTACTCCTAATTCCCCCAACACTGCATTTGTTGCTGCTGCTTTGTGGTGTCAGGGGCATGAGCTCCAAGGTTAAATGTCTGCCTCTCCAATATGATCGCCTGCATTATTTGAATGGAAAGTACTTTAGACTAAAGTACATTACAATGTTGGTGGGGCATTAGGATGATCAGGAAAAACATGGAGATGGATGATACTGCAAGACCTAACCCCACACCACTAAGAGGGGTGGGGGTAACATTCCCCTTAGAGGGTTTCTGCAGTGACAAGTGCGTCCAGCAACCCCGCAGGGCAAGCGCGGAACTTGGGCCGACTAATGCGCACCCGTGCATACACACTTCACTAGATCGACAGCATCCAACCAGATCCTTCCCGGACTGGGCAGGCTTACAACCTCTGCTTCCTCCTAACTGTGAGCCATCCCCTCAAGGGACTATGCCACACTAGCAGACTAACAGACCGGATAAATTGTAAAAGTTGGCAAGTCTGTACTAGGCAGGCATAGGACCTCATACAACCACCGTGCACCCGGCTAGATGTGCCTCCATGCCCACTGCAGCCCAACAGCGTCAGAATGAAGTGCCCCCGGGCTTCGTTCACTAGGGATCCGACACACGTCCCCTCCCCACTATGCCCCATGAAATGACGATGATGGCAGGACTAAGGACAAGAGAATGTTCAGGATAGTTGATTTCACTACAGCTCATGGAATGATTCACACCAGTCCTGATCATCTTCTTTATTTCAGCAGACATGAGTGCCCCCCTCATTCGACTGAATGCCTAACGCTTGACCCTGGATGGACCACTTTCCCCGAAACTCTCAAGAGCTCCCTAATGTTGTGTAACGTCCTATTCAGTCCCCAGAAGCTATCCCAAACCACTGGAGTTTCCAGCTCTCAATTGTGTAACACCTCCTTACTCCTACTACTAGATAATGCAGTGGATTAGTCACACTTGCTAATCCCAGGAGGTGTTACCTCAATCAATCTGGTGGTAGAAGTAAAAGTCATAGTAGCAGTCCCGCTCTGCGGCTACGCAGCCGCTTATATACCCACTCTGAAGGGCAAAGTAGGGATGAAAAGGTGAG
The DNA here is from genome assembly GCA_003012365.1 of Medauroidea extradentata. Taxonomy (NCBI): domain Eukaryota; kingdom Metazoa; phylum Arthropoda; class Insecta; order Phasmatodea; family Phasmatidae; genus Medauroidea; species Medauroidea extradentata. The sequence goes on along the minus strand of PNEQ01000642.1, from coordinate 88,006 downwards.
CGCATGGCCACGCCCACCTGTGCATGCCAATGTGCGCGCCGCTCTGTCTCCCTCCTCACCCCTCCTTCAAGGCTCGCTGGCCCAGCGGCAGAGGGGTGAAAGGACTGTCCCACAGGACTGTCTGGTTGGAAGAACTACCATCTTGGTGCACACGCACTTGGCCCTTGCTACTCTTCATCTCTATCTTATGCATACTGTCAGCTAAGGCAATAACTGCCCATTGATGGATGTCCACCCACTCAAACATGCCAAGCTTGTGGTGCACCATGTCGAGCGGTGCCAAGACAGCGTGCACCTAGATCCTTTGTTTCACCCACCTAGCTTGTATTCTCAGCACAATGTGTGGCAGCGCAGAGAACCAGAATTGAGATAGTGATTCATTGCTCTCCCATTAAGAGCCACAGTACAGCACTGTACCAACAACTGCAGAGTGCGGTACACAAGCCAGCCTTGAGCTTCCTGCATTTCTACTTCCAACATTTCAAACAGTACCGAGCACTATTTATACTTTTGGGGCTTAATTTAATTCTTAAGACTTTGTCCACATACAGTAGAGCCCCGATTTAACAAACTCTGGAATAACGAAAACAGCGATTTAATGAAAGGATTTTAGGAACCTTCAAAAAATAACAAAAATTTGTATTAAATAACTAAGTGACTTTGATAAAATTGAATATTAATTGTAATTTAAGCCTTTAAAAATACTAGCACTGACTGCAGTATATACTTATTTCTCCGTAGAAAAGCTTAAACCATCCGTCGAGAAACAGAAAAAAATTCATTGAAAATTTTGAGATACGCACGTGCGACCGAGCGAGCGCCGCTGTGTTGCATAACAAGCACGCACCTAGCTCCTCATCTCGGCGGCTGGCGAGTGAACGAGCATCTAGGTACCCAGTCTCCACAGTGCTGCAATGGACAGCACAAGAACCAATTCCCAGATAATGCTTCGCGTCTCCGTTAGAATGCAGTGGTGTGTAGCATGATCTTTTACACTCGCATCCCGTGATAAAGCAAGCAAGTTTATAAAAAAATACATAATATTATTTATGCAGACTTTTTACAACGGATTTATTACTGTAATCGTAAATAATTTGTTTCATTAATGCTAAAAAAAACCGCTCTAGTGCTAAGTATTTTTAGCGAGCAAACAAACGAGTTTGTTTCACGAGCACGACTGTATACAAGCTACAATGGCCACCGCACGTAATTATTATTTTACAGCTGTCTCGCAAACTTTTAATTCAGTTTTCATTAAACTAAATTTTTTTTTTTACAATTTGTTACGGGAATTAACCTTAATTTTGTTGTGGAGCGGGTGGGAGAGAGACGGAAAGATTGACTGCTCGGGCAGTGTTAGTCATCACTTCTCACATGTCGATAGCGGGCAAGGGCGGCCTAACTCACCATGCGCACGCTCGCCAAGCATTGCACTGAAAGTTTTTGAAGTTTTTTCGTCAATTTTTTTTCTTTTCGCGACTGTGGCTTACGTGTTGACTGCAAATACGTTTTGTTATTGTTTTGAGCCGGTATACTTTTTTAAAATTACCTTAAATTCTGACGAAACATGTGCGAGAATTTAATTTGGAGGGGGAGGGGATGAAGTCGGATTTAACGAAACATCGATTTAGAGTAAACATTTTCGGGTCCCATGGCATTTCGTTAAATCGGGGTTCTAATGTATTTAATTTACGTAATATTTAGTAAATTTTTTAACAAACTGCAATATAATTTTTTTTTAAACTGTATAGTAAAAAAAAAATTCTTAAGAGTATGTTGAAAATGTGAGATGATGGTCTTACATGGGGGCAGGTGGTACTTGGGTAAATATGGTATTCACTACAAACATATTGGTTTTCCCTATTAACAATTAAACACTAAATTCAATACTACTGATAAACACCAGCCAGAAACGTAAACATTGCTGTGCTGTACCAACATCTGCATTTAATAGGGCCTGTTCCAAATGCGCAAGAATGAAAAATACAAAATGGTATCTTGAGTCAAAACTTGCCTTATTCTATTAAGAGCAAGAGTCGATATCAGCATTTGCAACTGTTTTATGTAGGCACCTGATAAAATCACAACTGTGTAATTTTTCTCGTCAATGTGTTACCACTGTCTTCTATGGCAGAGTAGTTAATCTATTAACAAATTCCAATAATTATATTGAATCCTAACCTGGTAATGCTTGCTTCTGTGAATTTTATTGTATTTTCTTGAGATCAGATATTACTTTTAAACAATACAAACTAAGAAAGACTTTTTTCCCCTCCAAAATGTAACAAATATTGAGGATCGGCCTAGAACAGAGATCAGTATCTGTTTGGGTAAATATGGTATGGGTATTATGAAACCAGCTCATTACATTTTTTTCCTTCAATTTTTGTTCTTTTGCATAACAAAACTACAGTAAAAGAATTAATTTAGCTTTGGTGCTGACAAATTTCTTAACATTTTGCACTAAATATGTGTGGATGTGATGGACATAAAATACAGACTGTGGTAATTTAACTTATATTTTCCTGTATCACTCAGTATGTAAGCTGAAACCATATCGCACATGTGATAAGTCGCACAAACTCAAGCAAAATTGACTTACGTTTAAAAAATGTTAGAAACAGGCCCTGAACGTATCACAAATGAAGAATCCTCTCTGTTGGAAAAATGTACCTTATTGTCCCAGCAAACAGCACAGGATCCTGTGGTATGACTGCAATGCGGCTGCGAAGCTGCTCCAAGTCTATGTCCGCAGTATCCATCCCATCAATTTTAATCTTGCCATCAGACAGCTCCACTAGACGAAAGAGTGCTGCCACCAGTGAACTTTTACCAGACCCAGTACGACCAACCACGCCTACAAAATTAATAAAACGGAATCCCTTCACAAATAGAATTTTAACCACAGGAAAGTCATTGACATGTAGTTATTCTAAATACTATAGTTGTTTAGGAATGTATATTTTGTCTGTGGTTCAAAATTCTTAAAGTTCAGTGCAGTATGTATATACTTCTTTGGGCTCTCAGAGTAAGCTTTTGTTGTTGATTGAATAAAATCTACGTTATGGTTTCTATAAAGCATTAATTATTAAAACTGAACTTCTCCTACTTTCGCGAATAAGCGTGGTCCTCCGGAAATAAATATACGAGCAAAATTGCACGTGCAAACAATAGTACAACCTCACTATGACTCGTGGTTTATGGAATAAAGCTAGTACATAATCACAGAAGCCTCTGCAATATAATTTATCAAAATCAGCCCAAAATTTTGATAAATTTTACTGCAAAGGCCATTCTGCTTTTGGGCTGATACAGTAGAAACCTGTTATAATGTTTCCCAAGGTACCGAAAAAATGTTTACATTATAAATGGGAAAACATTATAACAGGGTAATTTCCTGCTACACATCTGTTTTAGGGACCAAGGGACCAAATGAAGGTAGCATTATTACCAGGAAAACGTTGTAAGTGTGAACACTATAAAAGGGTTCTACTGTATTGATATATTCTATTGCAAAGGGCCTGTCAGCAGTCAGCCATGTCTCTTTGCCCGAGGAAGCTGCTCTAAATAGCAAGAAAATGTAAATTCAGGGAAAGCTAAAAAAAATCATCAAGCTTACCTTAACATGTAACTTGTTTACCTGTTATTTAATAACACTTCTATACACAATATCAAAATAAAATCTAAATTATACTAGCATATGTATTCTAGACATTAATTTACAAAATTTTGTTCTCACAAAATTTGATATAGTGTAGGTTGCCAACACTTGAAATAAAAATACTAGTAATAGGAAAATTCCTGGCATGTGCACCTTGAAGAAAACATCTTCAACATGTTTCAGTTACAGTAGAACCCCTATATTACACTTTCTAAGGGACAAACGAAAAATGGTGTAAATGAAGGGAAAGTGTAAATGGAGGGAAACAACAAAAACTGTAACAAAACATCTGTTAATTAAAATATTTTACAAGTTAATTCATAATTGGAGGACAGATGAAATATGTGACCTCAAAAAGTCTTTATAAGTAAAATGATAACCCTCTAACAAAAAAAATTTTAGCATTAAAATTCTTCTGAGCAT